>CAIGQW010053986.1:408293-421050 GCA_903798125.1 Danio choprae | reverse complement strand
TATATATATATTTAAAGATGGCATAACAGTGTGCTTCTCCACATTGTTGTCTGTAATGTTTCAGTGGATTCTGACAGGCTGTCAGTTCTTTTTTTAATAATTTATTAGCAAGAAAAAAGATAGTTTTCAAAGTGATCCCACAAATTGTTTCTCTATGTCTTTATTGTTATGGTCTGAACTCTGCTGTTGTTTTACATTCAGAACAAATTTTAGAAATCTTTCTTTATCGTCATTGTTATCATGCTTTATGTGAATGGCAATGATCAAAATGCATTTGCTGAAGCAACAATGTTGAACCAGTCTTGTTCCTACACTGTTCTGAGCTTTTCTGTTGATGAGGAAGGCTTTTTCACCCAATCTTAATGGAAATGATCACAATTGTTTTTGCAGACGGTATTAAAATGTACAAGTTTACTAAGTCAAAAATCGGATTCTTAATCAGCTAACCAGGGGCTAATCCTGCTTTGACATTTACAGCTATTGCTTGCAGTAATCGGATTAATGAAGTAATGAAGTTTTTCCTTTTTTTCTTTTCTTTTTAATAAGAAATTGTTTCTGTACCTTCTATAAAAATTCCTGTTGAACACATGTGAAAAGTGGTTTTGTGAAACGAATGGGCTTTTAACCTTATGTTTCACTTGTGTTTCACATTTGTTCCATATATTTCACATATATACCTGTGTGGGTTTATTTATTTTTATATTTATGATATTAATTTATAACATAGTTTAGATATCACAGAAGCAAAAATGTGGATTTCCCTCAAATTGTCACGTGGATACAAACACAAATGCAACATTGATTTTACAGAAACAAGAAGTTAATATCGAGTGAGTAACATTTCAGAATAGTATTTTTTTTTCTGTTTCATCAACAAAATCAGTTTCAAACAAAGCAATTGTGTGTCTCAGAGCAACACAATGTTTCATTCCTGAATAGATCTGTTTTTGAACAAATTGTTTGACCAGTGACTCAATGATTCATAAAAACAGAAACTTGTTATGTTTATTAAAAAATCAGCCAATCACTTCAGTGAATGACTTGTCGCCACCTACTGGTAGTTTTAGCATAACTTATTTATATACTATATAAGCGAAAACCAGCCAACATGTGAGCACAAAATAAAGATAAAAATAAAAACTCCCAAAAAGAATCAAGATATTGTTTTTGTCAGTACCACAAACACCTACTCTATTATAAACTCAGCTGGGTAAATGATAGCAGTTAATAACTCTGTATATCTAAATGTTGTGCTGTGAAAACCCCTGTCTTCTTAGAAATTAGCAGTGTTGCATTTACATTCGCCAGGAGACTTGCGGAGCGTCTTCCCTCAACCAACAGCCGAGAGTGAGCTACAACTCTCTCTGGATGTGGCGCAAGGCCAACGCAGAACCTGTACAAACATTCTTTGACATGTAAATTCTAGTTCCCATGTCAACAGATCATCTTTGCCATGTGAAACGCAGAGACTCGGCTCTCTGAATTATGCATCACCTTTTATGATTAGCTCTCCCAGCTGCTCTCCAGGTAATTGAAAAATATCACCCTTTTGTTTATGAGAACAAAACTGATTAATCGTGTGGTTTGGCAATGTGACAGAGAAACATGGGGAAGTTTCTACACCTATACTAGTCATTGAGTACTTTCCATGGGTTTTTGCCATTCATTTAGACAACAATGGTGTGTTTTGGGGGCCTAAAAAAATTATTTTCTTGAAATTGCAAGCTTTTTGAAAATAACACCATTAACATAAGCATGTAAACAACAAAAAAAGTCATGAATGAACCAGGACATTAAGGTCACATAGGTCTCTATTAAGTACGGGTTAAGCCTCCTCTAGAGCTCTGGACACATTTTTAACAGCATTTTAACTTTTTGTTTCTCTTATATTGACGTTTGGTGACTTTTTTTTTTATAAAATGACCCCAACATTATAAAAACATCAATAATTTTCTATTTTAATGAAGGCTGTATGCATTTAGAGGACAACGCACAACGTCCTATCGCTCAATTTTGACCAGCCAGCTATAAAACCATTGCTACTCCACTTAAACTACTGGCACACACATGCCCACTCCAACACTTCAGGGTTAATTCAACATAAAGCTTACAGAAAGAAAAATAATTCAGCCTACATTGAC
Source organism: Danio choprae (assembly GCA_903798125.1). Lineage (NCBI taxonomy): Eukaryota > Metazoa > Chordata > Actinopteri > Cypriniformes > Danionidae > Danio > Danio choprae. Next base: position 418,909 of record CAIGQW010053986.1, on the reverse strand, counting down.
CTAATTATTATTCATTCACAAGATGATGCCAAACAGTGCCTGAGATTGTTATTAGTTTCAGCAGGTGTTATCTGTGAATAACATGCCTTGAAATATTGTGATTGACCAATGAGAATCAAGCATTCTAGAGAGTTGCGTACTAATGTTAATGTTTTTAACAACATGAACTAAGAATGAATAATACTTGAACAACTTTTTTGACTTCCAACTTTCCTAATCCATTATTAAAATAGTTGCACTGAGCTAACAAGCACTAACAATGAATGATTGTATTTTCATTAACTAAAATTAACAAAGATTATTAAAATACTGTTATAAATGAAGCTTTCATTGTTTGATCATGTTAGTAAATGCATTACTTTATATTGATTAATCGAAATGAGCAACTGTTGACTACAACTTGTATATAATTCATTCATTCATTTTCATTTTCGGCTTAGTCCCTTTATTAATCTGGGGTCGCCACAGTGGAATGAACCGCCAACTTATCCAGCATATGTTTTACGCAGCGAATGCCCTTCCAGCTGCAACCCATCACTGGGAAACATCCACACACACCCATTCACACAGATACACTACGGACAATTTTAGCCTACCCAATTCACCTTTACTGCATGTCTTTGGACTTGTGGGGGAAACCGGAGCACCCGGAGGAAACCCACACCAACACGGGAAGAACATGCAAACTCCACACAGAAATGCCAACTGGCCCAGCCGAGGCTCGAACCAGCGACCTTCTTGCTGTGAGGCGATCGTGCTACCCACTGCGTCACCTGGAGGCACAACTTGTATATAATTTATACCTTAATATTACTTATTATAGATAATAGAATCTGTATAGGATTCAGACATAGTAACACAGACATAGAGAGAGAGAGAGAGAGAGAGAGAGAGAGAGAGAGAGAGAGAGAGAGAGAGAGAGAAAGAGAGAGAGAACATAGACATATTATATATTTTTATTTGTTTCCAAAAGTCAATAAGATGACAGGTGTACAAGACTCACATACTGTACATTTACAAGTCCTCACATTTTTAACACTCAAGGATAGACAAAACATCTCAATATTTGCATGTTGTGAATAGCAATTTTCAAGTGTTTCTTCCTTTCTTTCTTTTTTTTTTTTGCAATCCCCTCAGCTGCAGCCCTCTAATCACATTCTTGTGCACATGACCTAAAATGCTAGAGCAAATGCTAGAGCAGTTAATGTACAACTGTAGCCAAGTTGATGAATGGCTTTAACCAGTGGCTGATATTTCAGCAGTTTGGAAATGTAGAGAGGGTCTAAATACAGGTCAAAACAACAGCCAACCTTAATGACAAATGTAGAGTTCAAAACCTCATTTATAATTACAATGTCAGAGGTGTTATGCATATCTCTGAAATAGTCAGGTGTGTTTTGATGAAACCAATTCAACAGTAGTGTGCTGGTAAATCCTATCGTCTTTATGTATTTGTTTCAAGTCCTCAGCGATCAGATCAACCCATCTGACCACATACAGTCCTTTGTAAGAGCAACACTCATTCAAGATTTTGAGTGTATTCATTTTGTGGGCGTAGGAAACAATATGGGGTGTAATTGGACGGGTACCATCTTGACAGATTGTACATAGTTAGGAGACATTCTAATGGTACTTGAATCATGAAAACGAAAATGTCATTCTTGTGGCGGCATCCTGGATCTCCATCAGTCTCCTGGTCCAGCTCCCCTACTGGTTTGTCCCATCTACTTCTATCTGGCCATCTCTTTTGGCCCTCTAGCTAAAGTCTCCTTTCTGGCTCCCTCAACCTTTATCACCTCTTTGGTCCTCTCCATGCCTTGTCCTGTCCAAGTTTCCCTAATTGCTCATTCCACTGTTCTCCCCACCTCAGACATTGCCTCGTCCTTTTTTGTCAATTAATTAGTTAAATAAATGCAATTATCTAATCAAAATAATAATAACAATCATTAATGTAATTTTTTTTTTGAAATAAATCACAGGGATGTTGTTGCCAGCAAGTTGTCGCAGCTGCCCCTTTACACTAACTTACCTTTAATGTGTTTTACAGTAGCAGGGCTCTATCGCAATTTCATTTTATAGTAAAATAGCCTTACCGCAACACCTTTTTATGGTAAAATGCCCTTTATCACATATTAATTTCAGAGTATGACAATTTTTACAGTACTTTTACTGTAATTAATTTACATTTTACACTACCATTACTTTATTGTTAGAATTTACTGTTGAATTTAATACACTCTGATCGAGTGACAAAATCATGTAATACTGTATTTTTATTATTCATTGTTATTATATCCATTTTAAATGGTTTACAGAAGTAATTTTCATTCATCAATCTATTTTAAATACATTTTGTTATACAATGTTAACTAATATTTTTGTCTTCAACTACAGTAGCAGTACTTGATTACTTTGATTGCAGAAGAATACCATAAATTCCTAATATGCAGTAAATTACTGGAAAAGTTGAAAAAATGACCCACAATGCATATAGTATTTTATTGGGCATTTTTGCAGTAAATAACTGTAAAATTGTGGCAAAGTCTAACAGTGTTGATAGCATCTAAATGATGCTACTAAACTTTTCCATGTAGGAAAATCTTGCAGCAACACAATCTCTCATATAATGTGAAGCGCAGGTAAACATCCATTTTCAAAAGTTGTTTTTCTACAATAGTTTGAAGATCAATTCGGCATGACGATGCTGGAAAAAAAAGGCCTCCATTATTTGAAACCGCATGCACTCAAAATACCACAGTATTGTATTCAACAGGAGAAGGCTGTAAGAGCTTGTTTGACATTGAAGAGTGAGTACATGATTTTTCATTTTTATTGTTGTGAAGTATTACATTAAATGAGCACTTATTGTGAGGACAGAATAAACTGCACCGCGGACAGCACTGACAGGCTGGAAAATTACAGAAATCCTCCATTATGTGATAAAAAAAGAGCACCACAAATAAGAACCACAAAGGTAATCATTATCGTATAATTCCATTATTTACCATGTGGCATAAATATATGTTTATGTCTTGCTTAAAAGGCCTCTTGGTAATTTGATTGAGGTGACCCTTACATATATCCAGCCAATTACAGGGGCTGTTTACTCCAGTAATGAAATGAGCAGAGAGCTGAACTTGCGTCTTTGGCTGAAGGTTACAGTCATCCATCAACACTGGCTGTGTCGCGTCATTATATTATAACATGCTCTAATCATAAGTGTGATCACAGGACAAATGATGCTCCCTCAGAGGAGATATAAGCACGTTTACAGTTTCCAGTGTCGGTCAGTGGAGTCTCAATGCAGTTTATCACCAACATCCAATCTTCTTTTTCTTTATCCTCTTCTTATTAATGTGTGTATTGTGTTGGTGGATATGTTTTGTTATTAATAATAGCAGATGATAGGTGATAATTGTTTTGTCTTTTTTATCTTTATTTTTAAAATTACAACTTTATCTTGCATTTTTTTTTGTTGTATCTCACAATTAAGAGTTTATACTGGATCTCCTGATTTGAGTTTAATTTTCACAATCCTGAGTTTGCATCTCATAATACAATTTCTATACTGCAATTGTAAATTGATCATAATCAGAGTTTGCATTTTGCAATTTATAGTTTATCTGTTAATTCTAAATTTATCTTGCAATTCTGTAATGTAAATTATGAGTTCATAACTCGCAATTCCGAAATCTCAACGGTTTGTAAGAAAAGCTAAGACTGTCATAGTTCTGAGATATAAACTAAACTTTTTTTTCTTGCAGTTCAATTCAATTCAATATCCTGCAATTATATATTTTCAGCTCACAATTCTAACTTTTAATCACAAAATTGTGAGATACTCTCAGTTCTGATAGAAAAAAAAAACAAAAATAAAAAATAAACAGTTGTTGAGATGTTAGAGCACAGTTAAGGGTTTATGATTCTTGAAGTAATGAAGTTCTTGATGATAATGAAGTATTATTATTTATTAATTTCTTCCTGTTTTACAAGCTTGCATAATCCCCCACTTCATGTTTTACAATAATGTTGCTCTGATAATTTAAATACATGATGAAAAATACAACAAAATCATGTGAAAACACGTTCTAAAACAATTAAGACTTTATGAAACTCTCAAAAACATGGTTAGAGGAGAAACACATCTTCACACCATTATTTGAATTTTTAATTACCACAATTACTTTTAAGTTGTGTTCATGTACTTATTCTTTTCATTAAAACATATTTTTATTACAGCAAATCTGGTTTAGTAAAAAATCATTATTATGAAGAAATTTGAAACATTTCAAAGAGCCCCTATTATGCATTAAAAAAGGTCATATTTTGGTTTTGGGGGTCTCCAACAGCAGTCTGATATGCATGCAAGATCAAAAAACACTTTCATTGTCTTATAATATGCATTTCCTTTTGTCTAATTATCTCAACGACTCCCATATGATTCGTTCAGCGATTCATTTGTTCCCAAACCCCTCCTTAGCACGTAGCTAATCTGCTCTGATTGGTCCGATGACCCAGTCTGTTGTGATTGGTCGACTGCGTTCAGTGTGAGACAGAGAGAAATGCCCGGCACGGCTCATCAACAAGTAGTCAGAGTGCAGAATGTATGTGTGAGCCCAATGCAGGAGTGCAGAGGATCCGAATGCTCACGAATGCATTTAAATCCGTAAACAAAGCGGCATGCATCGCATTTTCAACGTGGTTTAAGATGCGATATCAGAATATAAAGAGTTAACCAAATACAGTACAAGCGGTTACAAGTAAGAAAAACGCAATTAAATACACAATTTGCAAGCTAGAGAAAACAAGGAGGCAACCATTTTAATCGCACTTACTTACACTTGTGAAATGGAGGAAGAAACTGATCCATGAACTGTGTGCTGTAAAGTTCCTGTTTAGCTCTGTCATATACATCAATAGTCTTTTCTGATCCTTCCTTCAACAAACGGCTGACGAATTCCCCATTGTAAGCATCTAGATTGCTGAAGCACTCGTCAGAAAAATGGCGGGAACACAGCACAAGGCTGGGGCTATAATGCTGAGGTATTTTTGCAAAAATAAACTTCTACCACTGACTCTTCACAGCCTCATGTTTGGGTAGGGAAAATAACACTAACTTTCCCTCACACTTCAGAGCACATCGTCTTCACAACATGATTCAACTGGGATCTACTACAGTGTTTGTGGGCAGGGCCGGGGGCTTCAATTTTCCAGGGTCTGCGCACAGCAAATGGGCAGGACTTGAGTTCCGTATCGACGTCACACCGGCACGGCTAAAGACTCGTTATCGCGGCGATTCATTCGAACCACTATGAATCGACTCTTTTATAGATGAATCAATAGTTTTAAACACGGTGCACTTTCAGATTTAAGCCTTAGCTGGATATTTCACTTCACTTAGAGCTGTGTTACACACTGCATGGAAGGTCATTTTCAAAAAACCATAATAGGGGCTCTTTAATTAAACTGTTTGTGAAATATGAGAATATGACCACAATAAAGAGTAATTAAATATGAATTACCAGAAAAAAAACATAAATTTTTATGTTTTAAGATCCTTTAATTTGTTATAGCTGGGGGGAAAAAAGATTTATATAATTGCACTCTATTTAAATACAAATGACCAAAATTGATTCTCTTGAAAAGGAACCAGGACTCCGTTGCAGGAGCACAAATTAAACAAAACCACCGGTCTAACCACAACAATGTGATTCTTACAAGGTTAATACAAAAATCTGAATATATGAACATATTGTACAGATAAAAGTATACAGTAGCTACTATACTATATTTGAACATATATGTACATATTTGTAATTCCAATGGTTGAATAAATATATGTAATAGGACATTTTTTTAAATATATTTTTAAATAGTGTTGCATATGTTGACATACATTCAAAAAATATGTTTGTTGTTTGTTCAAACGACTTATTTAAAATGAGCTGAAACAACACAATTCTTGAGTTGTTTGTGGGACAACTAATTGTTTTCTGTTCCAACAAATTGATCAAGTTAACTTCATCATTTTTACACATTTAAGTGGATTAAGACAATGTGTAGTTTTTAAATAAGTAGTTTGAACAAGCAGCACAAGTAATTTTATGAGTGTATTTTATAAACGTGAAATCCAAACATGAATTTTATACGTCATGTGTGTAATTTGCATATATTTCCATAAATCTGATTTCTATACAGGATAACCTTTTATTTCTGTTATCGGAATTGACACTAGTATTGACACTGATCAAAACGAAGCTGTTTTATAGTCCAACCAGCATTTATTTATTTATTTATTTATTTATTTATTTTTCCTCCAGTTTTTGCAGGCATGCTCTGTGGCAAATGGTCAAACACATACTCTCTTTGAAAGTTTTTATTCTTGCCATTAAGTAGTGAAATATTATTTCATTATGTCACTAGGGGTTGGAGCTCTATAGAATTTCTATTTTAAGATCAAATAAATGAAGTTCTCCCTGGAAAATGCAGTGGTCCAGTCAAGGTGCCTTTGTTTTGCAGACCAGTCTGGTTTGCATTTACCCCCAAAGTGGCCTCGCCACCGCACAAGATTATTTTGATTTATGATCTTCCAGACATGTATTACTATGGAAAGTCTGACATTTATTTTTGCAGGGGAACGTCTGACCACGTTTCATTTATTAGGGCCTTTCCAGAGATCCCTCACTTACACTTGACTTATTGGAAGTTGATGAAATTGGGAAAAGAATGGCATTTTTTCTCTCTTTCAAATCATTTCTGTACATTTCAAAAAATCAAAAGTTCAAAGATGAAGTCGTCTACTTTTGGTGCTGACCTAGACTGCATTATTTTGTGATCCACATGTGCAATACAATCACTTCATGTTCCTACAGTTTCTAAGTTTCTATAAGACAACATTTAGATTAAAATATGTTCCCAAGTTAAGGATGAACAAAAAAAACAAAAACAAGGAAAACATGCTGTTTATTTACATCCTCGGGCCATCCAAATGAACGTTGGACCAGTTCACAAAGCATGCTCCTCAGCAAAACTTAGTTTATCCATTTGATTATTTTTGCTGATAATAATGATCACTGTAGGCTTTCAGTCCAGATTCCCTCAAAGGAATACTGTAATTTACCAAAAAATGCAATTACTCCATAATTTATTCACCCTCAAGCCATCCTCAGTGTATACGACTTCCTTCTCTTAGACAAACACAGTCAGAGTAGTCCATTCAGCCGCTGCCAGAGGTCAGTAATTGGAGTTTATCACTTAAAAATGGGCAATAATTGTGTTCCAAAAACACATCAATCCACTTTTTAAGACATCCGTTAACCTCATGTATGGCTCAGTTTGATGATGTGCTTTTGGAAGCTTCAAAGTAACTATCCAACACTATTATACAGTATGGAAGAGCCAGGATACATTTTAAAACTACTCCTACTTGTTCGCCTAACAGAAAAAAAACTTGAGACTTATTTTCTTTTTTGGGTGAATAATTCCTTTAAATGTCAAGACACGGGCGACACCTGGGTTTCCTCTGGGTGCTCTGGTTTCCCCCACAGTCCAAAGACATGCGGTACAGGTGAACTGAATAATCTAAATTGGCCATAGTGTATGAGTGTGCATATGAGAGTGTATGGGTTTTTCACAGTACTGGGATGCAGCTGGAAGGGCATCCGCTGTATAAAACATATGCTGGATAAGTTGGCGGTTCATTCTGCTGTGGTGACCCCAGATGAATAAAGAGACTAAGCCGAAGGAAAACGAATGAATGAATGTCAAGACACTGTATGTGGAGAAACAGATCATAACTCTATTCTGAGCGAAGCTAATGGTTCATTCCAGCTGAAGTGTTAAACTGATTAACCATTGATGTTCTCCATATTATACTGTCCTCTCACTCATTTGCCTCTGTGAATAACCAGCCCGTGCTCAGCATAAATGAGTACATCCCATGTTGAACAAAACAGATTTATTAAACAAATATATTTATTAAAATAATATTTTAGTCACCGAACAACTTTCGAAATGGAAATATAATGCATTTAAATTCACACAAAATATTGCAAAAAATAATTATAACTAAAAAAATCAACAACATTTTATATATTTCTTTGTTTTTCTTGATTTTTGCTGTTTTTAAATTTGTATTTAACATTTTTGTCCTAACATATAAATTAGGGCTACAAATTTTTGTACCGTTGTTGTTTTGTTAGATTAGCTCCAGATTTGGCTTCAGTGCTGACAAATTTAATGTATATGCACGAATATAATATTGTAAAGCCTCATATAGAAAATATTAATTTATTTTTTTTAAAGATTTATTTTTGGCCTTTTTGCCTTTATTAAGTAGATAGGACAGTATTTCAGACAGGAAGTGAAGTTGGAGAGAGAGAGGGGGTAGGGACGGGAAATGTCCTCGAGCCGGGATTCGAACTCGGGACGCCCTGAAGTGCTACTGCACCATATGTCAGCGCGCTAACCCCTAGGCTATTGCGCCAACAGAAAATATTAATTTTAACATTAAGTTTAAACATACTACTTTGGCTATTCTTTTAACACAGGTTGTCATTAGATTTATAGCATTATTTACTATTAATAGACGAGATCAGTTGCAATTAATCACATTTTATACTTTGTTCAAAAAGCCATCTGGTGGTTATAAATATTTATACAGTAGTAGAAACAGATGAAAGCATGCAAGTATTTCATTGTTACTTGATGTGTGTTAAAAATGTGGGTAACTTCATATTAGGTGGCCTTAATTATTATATATACTTACATTTGTACTATCTGTTGCAATGCACATATTTTGTTCATGTGGAATTAATTTCTGTATTAATAATTATACACAGCTGACCCATCCTTTACACCTTGACCCAATGTTAAACCTACTCATACCACCAAACCTGACCCTAACCTTACTCTTATCTCACATCGATGGAACCATAAGTGTTGTGCAATGTAATTATGAGCACAATAACAATATGAACAATATACAAAAATGTACAATACATATGTGCAGTATTTTACAAATACAACACAAACATAATATGAACACGTATTATTGCGCTTTTTTATGTAAGCATGTAAAGCAGTCGTTAAGGTCAATTATTATGAAGTGGAACCAAAATTTGGTTAATGTAACATAACTGTAAAAAATGCAGGGTTCCACACAATTTTTTCATGTTGTCCCAACACAAATATTGATAACACATAGATTAAGTAAATGTAACAAGTTTAAGCGGATTGAACATAAAACAATTAAGTTTCCTCCAAAAAATCTAAGGTGTTTCAGCTCATTTTAAATAAGTAGTTTGAGCAAGCAGGCCTCACGGTGGCGCAGTGGATAGCACGTTCGCCTCACAGCAAGAAGGTCGCTGGTTCGAGCCTCGGCTGGGTCAGTTGGCGTTTCTGTGTGGAGTTTGCATGTTCTCCCCGTGTTGGCGTGGGTTTCCTCCGGGTGCTCCGGTTTCCCCCACAAGTCCAAAGACATGCGGTATAAGTGAATTGGGTAAGCTAAATTGTCCGTAGTGTATGAGTGTGAATGGATGTTTCCCAGAGATGGGTTGCAGGTGGAAGGGCATCCGCTGCGTAAAACACATGCTGGATAAGTTGGCGGTTCATTCTGCTGTGGCGACCCCAGATTAATAAGGGGACTAAGCCAAAATCAATGAATAAATAGTTTGAACAAGCACCAAAAAACATTTTTTAGTATGAAAATGATCCATGGTTGTGCACCTATTTACTAAGATAAATATGTATTTGGCTAATTACTCAAAAATACAGTTGCTAAAAACTAAATGTACTGTGTTTATTAAAAAGACCCTACAAATGCAGTATCTAAAGGACCAAAACACAAATACACTCAGCATGAACCTCTGAACCACAGAGCAAAGTGATTGTGATGTGGTTTGATGTGTCATCTTTCACTTTATTTCCAGCATCCAGATTGGTTTACGTTTGAAAGCCATGGAATTTCTAGAACCACCATGTATGTTGTAGGTTTTTAATCATGGTGGGGAATCTGTAATGGAACTGGCAGTCTCCTCATGGGACTCATTACGTCTGACGTTTGCTTTGCTCGGTCGCGAGATGCCCTGAGGAATATCAGGCCGTGTTACAGGACCAAGACTGCAAACGCTGGTCTCCTTTGATGATCCATAAACACTACTAAAATAAATCTAAATGCTTTAAGGAAACCAACATAGAGGGACAAAGTTCCACTTTAAAAAAAATCTGAAGGGAACAGTTGCAATTGTATTTATCAATAAAAAAGTCGACTTAATTCATCATTCAAGAGAACGAATGTGATTCAATGCCCAAATATAAATATACCCAAGACAATATTCTGACAACACTTTCTATGAAGTTTGCTAACAAAATAGTTTATCTGCATGCTAATGTATTAATCCTTGCTAACAATATGCTATAAGTTCACCAAAACAGACTAGTAATGTTTTAAATGCAAAATACATGCTATCAACATGGTAAATTATAGTAGTTAAAATGACTGCAATGTATAATCAAGCTAAAATATGTTCAAATATTCACAAGGTGCTAACACATGCTGACAACAAGCAATATCTATCTATCTATCTATCTATCTATCTATCTATCTATCTATCTAT
>CAIGQW010053986.1:389749-401582 GCA_903798125.1 Danio choprae | reverse complement strand
AATAATAATAATAATAATAATAATAATAATAATAATAATAATAATAATAATAATAATAATAAAGAAGGCGGCACAATGGCTCCGCGGTTAGCACTGTCACCTCACAGCAAGAAGGTTGCTGGTTCGAGCCCCAGCTGGGTCAGTTGGCGTTTCTGTGTGGAGTTTGCATGTTCTCCCCGTGTTGGCGTGGGTTTCTTCTGGGTGCTCCAGTTTCCCCCACAGTACAAAGACTAAACTAAATTGTCCACATTGTGTGTGAACGTAAAAGTATATGTTCCCCAGTACTAGGTTGCAGCTGAAAGGGCATCCGCTGTCTAAAACATATGCTGGATAAGTTGGTGGTTCATTCCACTGTGGTGACCCCTGATGAATAAAGGGACTAAGCTGAAAAGAAAATGAATGAATTAAATTAATTACAAATGGGTTTTTTTCCCAATTTTTTTGACTCTAGTGTATGTCCTTATTAAAACTGTCATACTTTGTAATATAAAACTGTCAAAATTGATTATAATTCGCAGACAATGTACCAGCATTTCAGCTCAAATTAATACACGGTTTTCATGTGTTTATCTTTAAATACTAATTAGCTGCTGCTTTACAAAACAGGTGGAACTTTTACAGGTTGTCCCTCAGTTACTCCGCCAACAACAAATTAAACTTTTGCATGCATTTCATAGAATTATAATGATGTATGGGGGGCCTCACAGTGGCGCAGTGGGTAGCACGTTCGCCTCACAGCAAGAAGGTCGCTGGTTCTCCGGTTTCCCCCACAAGTCCAAAGACATGCCGTATAGGTGAATTGGGTAAGCTAAATTGTCCGTAGTGTATGAGTGTGAATGGGTGTGTATGGATGTTTCCCAGAGATGGGTTGCAGCTGGAAGGGCATCCGCTGTGTAAAACATATGCTGGATAAGTTGGCGGTTCATTCCGCTGTGGCGACCCCAGATTAATAAAGGGACTAAGCCGAAATGAAAATGAAAGAATAATGATGTATGTTTTTTTTCTGAACACAAAGACATGACAGCACAAAAATCTGGTTATCAGACAACTTGTCAGGTGAGTATAAGTCTAATTTATTTCTCACATTCAATAAAACACCAGGTTATGTCAAAAGCAAGTTTCCCAATGTTGGATGTTGTACGTTTTAAGTCAGAAACAGTGCTTGCTAATACTGAGCATAATTGCCTCTGAAATAACTTTGTATCTTGTGGCTGATATTTAACACATTAAAGTAAGCTGAAAGTGTAAAAATGTTCATTCATGATTCAAAACAATAAGACCCCTTTAAGAGATACTTACACTTAGTATTTGTTTCTGCTGTCCATGGTACTGAAATATGTAAACACAGAAATGCATATATCTGTGACTGTATCTCAGTTCATAGATAGAGATCAAACTGCATTCCCACAGCAGGCAAAAGTAAACAGCACTGGGTTCTGCACAAGAGCAGCGAGTGCTTTCTTTTTTGAAGGAAAATATTCAAATAAGCCAAATACGAAAACAGAGAGATTCCCCACAGCTCTGTCTGAAAGAAGTTATTGTTTATTGCATTATTTATAACACTGATTCCCAAATATGAGTTTGTGCATACAAAGGGGGCATTTAAACATGTTCAAGGTGGTACTTTTAGTTATATTGTTATATTTATGTTGTATGTTGTTTGTTATGCTTTAAAATGAAAGCATTATGGCTGTTTTATATACATTTGTATGCATTAGTACATTCACATATGACATATTTGTGCATTTGTTTGTTCATATGTTCGTTGATTGATTGATTGATTGATTGATTCATTCATTAATTTATTCATTTATTCGTAAATTATGCATTCAAAAGATCAAAAGTACAAGTTTTATATTCCACATGCATTTTGGAGCCAACATCATATACATCTACAAACATGATTTTACACACACACACACACCGTCACACACACACATACACACACACACACACACACACACACACACACACACACACACACACGCGCACACACACACACACACACACACACACACACACACACACACACACACACGCAAGATTTCAAGTAAAAAAAATAAGACTGTTGAATCGTTGACCTAATAATATTTCAAAATTGGAATATGTGTACTGTACTCATCAAATACTAAAAACCTTACTCTGCTCATATTTTCACCATTATCTCAAACGTTCCAAAAATAAATAAATAAATAAAACACCATCAAACAATAACAGTAACATCCTACAATATATAATTCACCTGTTAAAACCTGTGTGCTCCAAATGTTCGCACACTGTCTTAAACCCATTTAGCTAATCTCTAATTACAACACCATTACCTCTGCTCTGAAATTCTTGCAGAACAGCCATTACCACCCAAGAAAACGTTAACAAAAAAGCAGCACAATCCATTTGGTCTTAATCAACATGGGTGAGCGTAAGGTTGACTTTGAAACGCTGAAACCCTGAACTCATTTACCATTAGCTGTTGATAATTAGCCGGTGCGGTAAAGTGGTGTGTTTGCTGGGTAAATAAACTGTGCCATTTACATTAGCTGCTTCTCCCTCTGTCAAAGTCATTTAGCAGGTCAGCTAAGCAGTTAATGGTTTGCAAACATTTATATAAACGTCCCGGGTTTCGCACTGCTGAGAGTTGAAGTGGATTAATCTGAACTTGGCATATTAGAGGAAGGATCAAGTTCGCAAACATGTTTGGGTTCCGGAGCTTTGGTTATTCAATTTCACTTAATGTTTTGAGACAGGACGCTCACGGAAAGCAAATATCAGGGTGGCAATATCTGAGTGGGCCAACATATATTGATTTGAAAATTGATGTGATGTCATTGCAAATTGTTACAGTTGTGACCTAAATAAATAGTCAAATGCTGTTAATATTTGCTCTTCACTTACTATTAACATTAAGAGGTTTTGTTTTTGAGTTGTATAAAGGTACTGAATCAACTGAGTTCAAAAAGATGAAAAAAGTTACATTAAACAAATGCAAAACTGCTAAAAATCTGTGTTTAAACAAAAATGACAGATTTTGTTTTCTTCTACATTTCGACAACAAAAGCTTATTGGTAAGCCTGAAAATGCAAACTTTTGAAAATGTTTTGTACAGTGATACCATAGACTACAATATGTGATTTTGTGAATTCTAAAAAAGTAATACTACTAATAATAAAATAATAATATACAGTGCTCAGCATATATGTGTCACACCCCCTGCACGTTCTATCAGTCCTGATCACCATTCACACTCTCCAGCCACTACACAACGCACTCAGTCACCCGATTACTAATTACACACACCTGTGCACTCATCACCTTCACCTGCATCAGCCATCACCAGCTCACTATATAACTCACCCTCTCCATTCACCCAGTGTCTGGTATCATCTTCACATGGTCACAACTCTCTCCGTCTGCTCGTCCCGATCTTCCGTGAAGACTATCATCGTCACCTTTCATCCTGAGACTAACCCCTGTCATCGGCTTGCTCTACAAAGGGAAGTGACTTTGCTTGAACTGTTCGTTTGCACTACGGTGCGAAGATTGTTGTGTGTTTAATAAACACTGTTGAACTGATCCTTGCCTCTGCCTTCTGTGACGCGTGACAATATGAGTACAACCCTTTTTGAAAATGAATATTTGTATCCATTTCTCAGTGAATATGGGTAATATATATTGGTGCATTTGAACAAAATAGATTTATTAAACAGATATATTTATTAAAATAATATTTTAGTTACAGAACATCTTTAGAAAAGGAAAGATAATACATTTAAATTCATGCAAAATATTGCAAATAAAAAAATTACAAACTACAACATTTCAATTCAAGTTTATATATATAGCGCTTTTTACAATGCAGATTGTGTCAAATCAGCTTAACATAGTTCTAGTAAAGTCCAAATTTCAGAGTTGAAGTTCAGTTTAGTTCAGTTCAGTGTGGTTTAAGTTTCACTGCTGAAAGTTCAAACACTGAAGAGCAAATCCACCGAAGCGCAGCTCCACAAGTCCCGATCCGAGCAAACTAGTGGAAACAGTGGCGAGGAAAAAAAAACTTCACCAATTGATGAAGGGAAGGGGAAAAAACCTAGAGAGAAACCATGCTCTGTTGGGCACAATTATTATTCTTCTGGCCTAACTTCCTGTGTGGAGCTGCAGTCTAGGTGCTGGAGGCTGGAGAAGCTGGACGTCCATCGTGGAAAGCTGCAAGTGTGGTAGGGCACCGGCAGGAGGTCAGGCTGGCCCACAGGATCAAGCGTAGACTTGTTTATCGCAGTGGCCTTTCAGGAATCAGTCTCATGCACTCCATTCCTCCATGACCACCACACTCTTCAAAGGTCTAGGATCGCATCAATGGCGCTGCATAGTCTGTAGGGGCCTCGGGATGAGTATCCCCAGGTGGAAGTAGAAAATAAAGAAAATAATTAGCGTAGCTGCTGTTCAGTGTATTTAAACGAGATGCATTTTATTGTTATAGATGAAAATAGCAGTTTTATAAACAAACATGTAAACCATATTAGAGTTTCTAACACAATGTCTGGTGTATTAAGACAGGAGGAGTGTGTTCTAAAGGTGGTTGTCAAGCCAGCTCACCGGTGTGGAGCACACTCATGCATCATACCGTTATGCGATGCAACATTTCAACAAAATTGTATATTTTTTTCTGTTTCTCTTGATTTTTGCCATTTTTTAAAATGTTATTTAATATTTTTCCCTAACATATAAAATATGGGCTACTAATCTTTGAACCATTATTAAGTTATTTTGCTAGATTAGCTCCAGATTTGGCTTCAGTACTGACTAATGTATATGCACAATTATAATATTGTAAAGCCTTATATTGAACATATTAATTTAACTGATAATCAATATATACCAATATAGATTTATAGACCATTTACATAAAATTCATATAAATTTCAGTTATTAGCCTATATATTCCAAAAATATGTCTTAATAAGTTGATATTTATTTTATTATCAAATCTCTCTAGATTTTCTTGTGGGAATGCAAACTGTCACAGGTGTCGACTCACACAGAGACTCTGAGGTTATCAAAAAACATTTATTTACAAAACCGCACTTACTACAGAAACAGGAACATTCAACTCAGGTGGGACATGGAGATGTTGACAATACAATACCGCACAATAAGCAAACTATATAAACACACAAAGACACAATTAAACAGATTACAAACGGGTGACACAACATGTGGAACTACTGATCATTAACACACAGCAGGAAACAGAACAAAGAGGTCACATGACATAAACACATGCGCATGGAACACGGCACAACATAACATCACATCACACAACACAACACAGACACACCAGGCATGTGATACAAATGTATAATGCAGCGCTATACTGATAGATCATATCTGATCCAGCATTTTCCAAAAATCAATCAATCAATCAATCGATCAATACATGGAAAACCAAGAAAACCAAATAATTACATATTAAAAGGCCTTTTAATAGCTAAAAAAGTATAAACTCCACGTGAATATGTTCATAATTTAGAGCCATTGAAAATTAGCATATCCAAAATCATGTAGTATTTCACCTAGTTACTCATTTTTTGGGGACGTAAAGTAATCCTTTAAACATTTTGTCTGATTTATGCACGGTCCAATTTCTGTTCCATTAATATTCCATTTCTCCAGTGTCACGGCATATCAAATTACTTTTAACATATTAGCTTTTAATTCATCTAATTATATTAGGACTAAAAATATCAGCACCTTGAAGCCCTTTGGTCTTTTTTCAGATGAGGTAAATGGGCGTCTTATGAATTGTTTCATTAATTGGCCTCTCACGTGACGCATATGAAGCTGGCTCAACGCTGCCTTTAACTCTGACAGCTAAATTACATTTAATGAGATCTTCAAAAAGGTACCTGAATCGTGTTAAGTTCAAATAAGTCTCATTTCAAAGTAACAAAGTTCTAAACACTTTGAAATTAAAGGGAAGATTCTTCGAGTGCATAAGGCTCTTTCCTGTGATTCAAGTTGGAGCTTCAATGAACCTTTCAACACCGTCTTCTGTCAGCGTTTTGACCTCCACATGAAAAGAGTTGCAGATCTGCATCATAGATAGAGTGATTGTATGATGTAGAAAGGAGATCTGGATGATGGTTTTTAGGCTCCTTTTCATGATATGATTTCAGTGCAGGAGTCATGGTTCAAATCCAAAATGTTCTGTTTGGACTGGTTTTTCACAAACCTATTTAAGATATGCTCTAAAGGTTTTCAATTTGTTGTGAAACATTTGCAAATTCATTGATTCGATTGATTTCCAAATCTAGATATCACCATATGTCAACAACATCATCATATTAAAGTATTAGTAAAAAAAATTGTACATTAGGGAAAATAAATACAAGAGAAAACATAAAAAGAATTTTGCAGGTACGTCTCTTTAAGAATTTCTGTGGCTTAATCCAGAATTATGTGACAAAGAGTTGTGAAAGAAGTGCATTAGTAAATGAATTTAACGGGCCTTAATGAAGTAGATCATTAACTGTGAAACTTGCATATATAAGTATGTAAACAAGCTTTTGTGGGGTAAAAATATGTTTTGGGGGCTTGTCCGGGATAGCAATTTTCAAATAATCTTTGATGCTAATGAGGAGAACAGAGGTGTGTATCTTTGGGTTAATCACAAATAGTGATGGGAATAATGGCATTATAAAAAATAAAACAAGGTTGTCAGCGCCAATAGCCTAGTGGTCAGTGTGTCGACACAGCACTGAGGTGCTCACGGTGACCTGAGTTCGATATTTGAACATAAATTATACTTAAGAAATACTGTACAAAAACAAAAGAAGAGTATTTTCTCTTGGGGGTCATTAAGAAGTTTTATGGCAACCTGAGATGAGCCTGTTTTCTTTTTGTTCATCGGTGGTTTTCATCTTAGAACCATTTGTACCCAGTCTCTTTCTTATGGTGGAGTCATGAACACTCCCCTTAACTGAGGCAAGTCAGCCCTGCAGTTCTTTAAATGTTTTTGTGGGGTCTTTTGTGACCTTTTGGATGAGTTGTCGCTGCACTCTTGGGGTAATCTTGGTTGACTGGCAACTCCTGGGAAGGTTCTTCACTTTTCCATGTTTTTGCTATTTGTAAATAATGGCTCTCGCTGTGGGTTACTGCAGTCCCAAAGCATTAGGAATGGCTTTATAACCTTTTCCAAACTGGGAGATCTTAATTATTTTCTTTCTCATTTGTTTTTGAATGTATTTGGATCCCCAAGAAGTGCAACACTGACAACAAGTCTCAAAAAGTCAGAAAACTGTAGATGAGGAAAATAGCAGAATGTCCAGAAACTAAGAGCTTCCACTCAGCCACTGAGCATGTCACCTGACAAACCTGATTAGAGAGAAAACCTGAACATTAACACAGACAGGAACGTGAAACAACAACAGATAACCAGTCAGTGAAACACCAGCTGAATATATAGCGAGCAAAATAGGCATCAGCTGGAGCGTGCTGATTAGGTCACCTGATCCGAACGCACGCTGCCAGGGCAAAAGGTAAACAGGCACACCCACCCACGTAAACCACAACACACACTGCATGACACATAACATACAGAAAAAACACGCAGACCCTTAAACCGTGACACATACATACATACGTACATACAGTTCTCAGCATAAATGAGTACACCCCATTTTGAAAAAGAATATTTTTATCCATTTCTCAGTGAATATGGGTAATATATATTGGTGCAGGGCAGCACGGTGGCGCAGTGGGTAGCACAATCGCCTCACAGCAAGAAGGTCGCTGGTTCGAGCCCCGGCTGGGTCAGTTGGCGTTTCTGTGTGGAGTTTGCATGCTCTCCCCGTGTTTGCATGGGTTTCCTCCGGGTGCTCCAGTTTCCCCCACAAGTCCAAAAACATGCGCTATAGGTGAATTGGGTAAGCTAAATTGTCCATAGTGAATGAGTGTGTATGGATGTTTCCCAGTGATGGGTTGCAGCTGGAAGGGCATCCGCTGTGTAAAACATATGCTGGATAAGTTGGCGGTTCATTCCGCTGTGGCGACCCCAGATTAATAAAGGGACTAAGCCAAAAAGAAAATGAATGAATGAATATATTGGTGTATTTGAACAAAACAGATTTATTAAACAGATATATTTATTAAAATAATGTTTTAGTCACAGAACATCTTTAGAAATGGAAAGATAATACAATTAAATTCATGCAAAATATTGCCCAAAAAAATTACAAACTACAACATTTCAACAACATTATATATATTTTTGTTTCTCTATTTTTCTATTTTTGAAAATGTTATTTAATATTTTTCTCTATCATATAAATTTGGGCTACTCATTTTTGAGCCATTATTGTAAGTTATTTTGTTAGGTTAGCTCCAGATTTGGCTTCAGTACTGACTAAACTAGGGCCTCACAGTGGCGCAGTGGGTAGCACGTTCGCCTCACAGCAAGAAGGTCGCTGGTCGCTGGTTCGAGCCTCGCCAGTTGGCGTTTCTGTGTGGAGTTTGCATGTTCTCCCTGTGTTGGCATGGGTTTTCTCCGGGTGCTCCGCTTTCCCCCACAAGTCCAAAGACATGCGGTATAGGTGAATTGGGTAAGCTAAATTGTCCGTAGTGTATGAGTGTGAATGGGTGTGTATGGATGTTTCCCAGAGATGGGTTGCAGCTGGAAGGGCATCCGCTGCGTAAAACATATGCTGGATAAGTTGGCGGTTCATTCCGCTGTGGCGACCCCAGATTAATAAAGGGACTAAGCCGAAATGAAAATGAATGAATGAATGAATGACTAAACTAATGTATATACACAAATATAATATCGTAAAGCTTCCTATAGAAAATATACATTTAAATGAGAGATTTACATACATACATACATACATACATACATATTATTATTATTATTATTATTATTATTATTATTATTATTATTATTAAGTATTTTATTTAAGTACATTATTTAAGTAAGTAGTATAATAAGTAGTATAATAAGTTTTAATAAGTATATTATTTAAGTACATAAAGGTTTTTTGTTTGTAATGTTCATAAATCATGTTTTTACATGAACAGTACAACTGCAAAACGTTAATTAGAAATTCTAAACCTTCATATGTTTTATTGTTCCAGGATATAAATGATAATATTTAGAATAATATATTACACTTCAAAGATGTCTCTCTATTAAAATATTCAAAATCTATTAAATCCAAAAACTGAAAGTATCAAATCTGAATCAATATATTTGTATCCTCTTTATCTGGTTTAAATGTGTCTTCAAGGTTGGTTGGTTGATTGATTGATTGATTGATTGGTTGGTTGCTTGGTTGAATGATTTGATTATTTAAATCTGAACTTGTAATGCATTGCTTACTATATACTTTTACATAAACACCATTTTTAATAATTAATTGCAAATTAATTTGAGAACATAATTTATTCATTGTTTACTTGATTTAAATTGGTTAAAATACATACATATTTGCACAGGCATGCATGATTTTAGGCAAGGACATTGATAAAAAAAGAAATAAGACATTTATCTGAATGTAAGCCACATGGCACAATCATTGATTTGTCTAATTTATTTAAGACTTCGCAGCCTTCAAATAAAATAAGCATCACCATATGTTCAAGCTGCCTCACACTTTTCCCTTATAAACACTCTTACACACTGATTAAAAAGGAAAATATGTTGAAATACAGAACAGGTAAGACTATAACTACAGGAGATCATTAAAAAAAGATACTTTGACAGCATATTATATCTTGTTTTATCTTAAGTGTCTAAAGACCTTCACTGCATGTGCATCTCTTGAATGTTTGACGTTTGTATTACTTTAGCACATTCTGCAGTATAATAAAACATTTATGTAACAGTTGAAGTCAAAATTATTAGTCCTCTAAATTATGTTTAACAGAGATGTTTAACAGATTTATATATATTTTTTACAGTATCTCACAGCAATAATTCATAACAATTTATATCTTTTTGATTTAGTGGCTAATTTGTATGAATTCGTACAATCTCATTCGAACAAGTTAGTATGATTTGATGATTTGCTCCAATGACAGTTGGGTTTAGGGGTGGGGTTAGGTGCCATGTCTCCTTTTGAAAATCATACATTTTCGCACGACTGAACTGAATGTGTACAAATTAGCCACTAAACTGACAAAATGTAAAATAGTTACGTTTCCTTGTGAGATCAGGCTGATATTTCCTACAATATTTATTCATCTGGAGAAAGTCTTATTTGTTTTATTTTGGCTAGAATAAAAGCAGTGTTTAATTTTTTTTAAAACCATTTCAAGGTCAATATTATTAGCCCCCTTAGGCATTTTTATTTGTTTTATTTGTTTATTGTCTACAGAACAAACCACTGTTATACTAAGATTTGCCTAATTACCAGAACTTGCACTATTAACCTAGTTAAATTGCACTTTAAGCTGAATACTAGTTTCTTGAAAAATATCTAGTAAAATATTATGCAAAATATTATGTCATCATGGCAAAGATCAAATGAATCAGTTAGTAGAAATTAGTCATCAAAACTATTAGGTTTAGAAATGTGTAGAAAGAATCTTATTTTCGTTAAACAAAAATTGGGGGGAAAATATACAGGGTACTAATAATTCAGGAGGGCTAATCATTCTGACTTCAACTGTATATTGACAATGAAACTGAAACACTGGCCTATTTAGTGTTGGAGGCCAAACAGCATCTGTGACCAAGACAGCAAGTCATTGTGATGTATCAAGAGCCACGGTATCCAGGGTAATGTCAGCATACCACCACGAAGGACAGACCACATCCAACAGGAGCAACAGTGAACACAAGAGAAAGCTTTCTGAGTGCTAACCCGGACTGTATCCAAAAAACATAAAACCACAGCTGGCCAACTTACTGCAGAATTAAATCTGCACCTTAACTCTCCTGTTTCCACCAAAACTGTTCACCAGGAGCTCCACAGGTTCAATATACATAGCTGGGCTACTATAGCCAAGC
The DNA here is from genome assembly GCA_903798125.1 of Danio choprae. NCBI lineage: Eukaryota > Metazoa > Chordata > Actinopteri > Cypriniformes > Danionidae > Danio > Danio choprae. The sequence goes on along the minus strand of CAIGQW010053986.1, from coordinate 390,586 downwards.
CTTTGGTCACTCTTTGGTCACTTGTGCCAATGCCAAACATGGTGCCAGCAGCGAAAATCTTGGGCTGTGGACAATGTGAAACCTGTTCTCCTTCACTGTCTTTCCCACATTTATCGTGTGTAGAAGCCCTAAAGAAGCGTACCACCCAGACTGTTGCATGACCAGAGTGAAGCATGGAGGTGGATCAGTGATGGTTTGGGTTACAATATCATGGCCTTCCCTAGGCGATTTTTTTATTTATTTTTTTTTCGAGGGAGAATGATATCAATCACAAGATTCTTGCATACATCAAGCCTACCAAAAGGGTACTGTTGGCAGTGGAAATGCAAGTCTGATCAGTGTGACCTGAACCAAACTATACTGCACTGAACTGTACCACTCAGTGGAAACAAAGCATAAGACAAAGGTTATTTTAGATGATTCCATACATATTCTATAGAATTTATGGAATCTTTGTATTTCACAAAAGATTTTTTACAGTGGAAAAATTCTTGAATTATTGACTATGCTAAATAATTAGCTGTAAGCATTAACTATCTCTCTCTCTTATTTTTACACATGCATTTCTAGCTTTAAGAGACTTGAACTTAAACAAGTAAAAGCTTATAGGATCCTTTTTCCTGTGTTCACAAATACCCTGAACAAAATCTCTGTGATTCAGTCATTTAAGTGTTTTAAAACTTCCTCTTGTTTGTGGTTCTGCCTGCAGAAAACATTTTGTCTGTTGACAGAATGAGAAATCAACACAGAATGTGTATTATCTCACAAAGCAACAAACAGTATTCACCAGACACACACACACACACACACACACACACACACACACACACACACACA
>CAIGQW010053986.1:268512-280615 GCA_903798125.1 Danio choprae | reverse complement strand
AAAAAGAAAAAAATATCACAGGAAGGCTAATAAATGTGTATTCAACTGTACATACACCTAAAAAAAAGAAAAGAAAAACTGATGCGGCATGCATGAACTGATATTCATGCATGCTGCTTAAGTAAATGATTAGATATACCCTGTACTATAATTCAGTTAAAAGTTGTAAAAGACATCTAAAAGGATTGCAAACATTTGCTTTTAATGTTCTGTCTCAAATATCAAAAATGTGTTTAATAAATAAACTGGTGACATCCAACATTCTCAATTTTAATGACATCCAAAATTATAGGAATGTTAATGTTCTACTCTATAAATAAACCGACTAATGCCCCTCATCACCATTTGATAAATAACTGCTCTTATGATCAATAGATAATGTTCACAAACAGCTGTTTTAAATATGTCGCTGCTTTTTTTGCATGTGGAAATAAAACCATTAATTGCGCTAGATAAATATCACTGAGTTGCATAAGGCCCAATCTATAACAAAACTTACTTACGAAGAAAGGAGGGATGTTTATGCTGAAGGCAACAACAATGACAAATATGTCCAGAGCACTTATCTTCTGGATTGTAGGAGTGTATTAGACACAGTGTATTTTTTGCTATAAAACTTTCTAACCATGTTTTAATAAACTACAATTATGTAATATATGTGGCCCTGGATCACAAAACCAGTCTTATGTTGCACTTTGGTATATTTTTGGTTATAGTCTAGTAATAATAATAAAAAAAACTGTATAGGTAAAAATTATAAATCTTTATTTTATGCCAAAAATTATGCTAAAATTATTAAGTAACAATCATGTTCTTTTATCACAAGTACATTTTAGATTATTAATGTGCATTGTTATGCACTTCATATAGACTTATGAACTTATAAACACAAAAACTTTAAAGGCAATTTTCTCAGTATTAAAATTTTTCAAATACTCAAATTCCAGATTTTCTAAATGTTTATTATTTGTTTATTAGTTGCAACCTTATTTATTCAGATTTCAGGTGATGTATACATCTCAATTTCAAAAAAATTGACTCTTCTGTCTGGTTTTGTGGTTCAGGGTCACATATTGTAACACTTAACAATAAGGTTGTATAAGTTAATGTAATACATGCATTAGTTAACATGAATTAACAATGAGTACTGCATCTGTTAAGCTTTATCTACTCTTGTTAATGTTAACTAAACATATATCAATGTGTTAGTTAATGTTACTATTAATGTTACTGTTACTAAGTTCTGATCCACTGGGGGAGAAAAAAATCAATACGCAATATTACTGTGCAACAGTCAGTAAAATCTCCATTCATTTTCTCCATAGGGGAATTGATTGTTTACCTAATGTTTAGTAATAGTTTTTAGTAAATACATATAATGAAGTTGTTATACTGTTCGCTGTTCACACTGTTGATGTAAGTTCATGCATTAGCATTTACTAGTGGGACTATTGGGATGTTTTAAAGTACTGAACTTTATAATCATTTTGTAATTTTTTTTTTCTTTTTAACATTTGTTTACTTTGACCTTGTATATACAATTAAACAATAAAAAAACAAAAAAACTTTATTTTATTATACCTGTTAAATTAATCATTTCTCGCAGTTTATGTCAACAATGTGATGATACCATCTGTTGTGATAAAAGCTTCAGTAATTATCTCAACACGATTGTTTTTACATTTACTAATTTGCATATTTTACTATAAACGTCGTTGGTTTGGTTCATGGCTTATAATGTTTTAACAAAGACTTTTGCTTATGGGAGATTTTTTTTTTACTTATTTCTGGAGCCTGTGCTGTTGAAAATGTGCTAATGCACTCTATTACAAATTCTGAGAAAACAATGGAAATCAAGGGAGAAAATTACACCTCTTGTTAGTTTGACAAGGGCAATCAAGTACAAACCGTATTGGTCATTAGTTAATGAAGTGCCATAGTCAGAAGTGTTTTTGACTCCATTAGTCAATGGAATATTATGTCGAGAGAGCAATAATGTGAATTGTTCAGAAGAGGCCATCAGAGGCCAGTTCAGTGGAAATGTTAATAAACTGTGCAGCTAAAAGCTCACTAAAAGCAACTTTCTATCTAAAATCCGTCAATAATGTACCTGGTGCACCTTTGCAGTGACGTTAGCTTTTTTCTTATATTTCTCTTCATTAATTCTGATCAGTGAAAATTATAAAGAATATGTCGATATTCTACACCGGTGGGCCACATGTAAGCGGTTCAATCTATAGAAGAGAAAAGCAAATGTGTACAGAATCTTAACTCAAATATTGAGGTATTTGCCAATAGACTTCAACACAAACCTTCACTCCTGGGGTGGCTAGTTAGTATTATTAGCATCAAAGCAGCTTTGCAACTCCCAGAACAAAAGTGCGGAGACTGAAAGACCCGCGAGAGCAATGTGACATTTCTCCTCATTACGCTGATGGAAACTTCACCACGGTATCTAGGTCATTGTGGTTCATTATAGTTTTAATAACTCGCCAGAAAGGGGAAAAGTCACATGTAGGATAAATTTACTCACGTTAAGGACTTTCATGTCTGAAGGCCCTTCCCAGAAGGCCCAAACTGTGCACCTGTGTTTGAGATGTCTTTTTTTGTTCCCCTAAAATGATTGATTCCCGATATTCTTCAGTTGGACATGCTTTGAATTTACAGCTGCTGGGGGAAAATGCGATCGAGTTCTCAAAACAATCTTGGATTCATTAGCGGAGTGTATATGGAATCAATCGTTTAGCTCTAAAAGCAATGAAATCATACACTTTGCGTTGCAATTTAATGTGTTTAGAGGAGTTAATGGAAAACCCCAAAATAAGTCTTCTGCAGATGCCTCGGTTTGATGACAGTCTTAGCATGCAGGCTTTGCGGTTTCATTTGTTTGATACGATACATGGCAAGCGTTGGCACATAAACAGCTAATGCATTGTACCGTGCAACAAGATTAAGGCTGAATGTTGCTTGCCAATGAGTAAACATTGAGAGAACAACAAAAACAACCACATTTCTCACACGTGTTAACACGTCAGATTCATCACGCCTCCTCCGCCTGTCAGAGTAACAGCCACTAAAGTCATCCTTTCAAAGTCAGCCGTCAAGCAAAACAATAAAGAGGGTAAAGCAAATTCAGACACCCAATGAAAAGACCATCTTTGACGCCTCAAACAATAGATGGCCTTGTTTGATGTATGGTCTGAGAGCAATTTTCTTTTCTTTTTTCTTCTCTTCTCCACTTGAAAGTGTTATTTTTTTTTCTTGACTGTCCCACAAAACTTTGATAGGAATGTTTTATGAGTCAATGAAGGGTAGTGCAAGTCTTAGCCACACGTCCACTCGGCCGAGTTTATGTGAACATGCAGTTTTGTAATGGAGAAAGCGGGAACAATATTTAACTAGTTGATGCTATATATATAGTTTGGAGTTTGGGATGTAAAACTGGGCGTAAGGTTAACCAGAATAGCAGTTAAACCATTGCAAAATTACTTCCAAATAGCCACTTCATTTAAATAGCTTTCATCCTACTGACTTTTCAAATCAAGCAGCTTTTTTGCTGAGTAAATGTGCGATTTTTCATTGATGGTGTCTAGTAATTTCTATAATCTACTGTGCAAGACTTGGGCCACTAGTATTTTTACACACACACAAAAAATGTTTAAAGTCCATTATCTCTATATTTTTCTGTAGCATGTCAGTTTGAAATATCAATTTAGATTCACAAACATTATTGGTGTTGTTAATTGTAATTATACAGTGAGATTATTGTCTGCACAGAGAGTCTGCCAACAGCCAGTGCTCCACACAGAGATCTGATCTGATCATCAGTCTGTCTGGAATGACATGAATAAACAGAACAAACTGAGATAAAACTCAGAAACACTCATCTCTAAGATGCTTCAAAAAACCTACCTGCAAAGCTACCCGAAAAACTTTGGGCAAGTGTATCAAGTGTTTTAAATGCAAAGTGTGGTCATACCAAATGTTTATTTGATTTGTTAATATAAGTTCATTGATACATAAAATGTATTTCTGCATCATTTTTCAGGATTTTTACATAAGTGCTTAAAATTTGAACAGTACTGTAGCTTTGCTTTTTTTGTGGATAACAAGATGACGAGCATAACGGTCAACCCAGTAATCACCTTTAACAGCACTCCAACAACCACCCACAACAACACAGCAAAACCTGTGCAACCATCTGCAACAACTGCATGCCAACAAGCAAGAAACAACAGCATTGCAACATCTCAGCAACCAATCACAAAACTGCATAGCAACACCACAAGAACCAATAAATACAAGCTAGTGACCACCCTCGAAAACTACGTAGAAATACTATAGCAAGTACCACAACATATCAGCAACCAACCTCAAAAACTGCACAGCAACCACTCCTGGAAACCAACCTCAGCAATAACTTAGCAATAACTACAGCAATAACTTAGCAAAACCCCAACAACAAACCACAACAACTACTCACTAACAAACCTAGTAGCCACCCTCAGAAACTACTTAGCAACACCCAAACCACAAATTACACCAGCTGTATAGCAACACCCCTTAAAAAGTAACCTGTCTCAAAAAGTGCATAGTAACTTCCCAGCAACCAACCACACAAACAGCATGGCAACACCCCAACAACTGCACAAAAAGCTAGCCACCACCATTAACAGCAACATAGAGTTGCTACAGCAATGATTGACAACAACTGCACAGCACCCACCTTAGCAACCAACTGCAATAATGGCTTACCAAATAAGTGTGCAACCACTGATAAAATGCCAATAATCAACCACTTTGCAATACCTTATTAACCTTATTAACACCTAAATTAAATCACTTAGCAACACCAAATCAACCAGTAGCACCAGCTCTATAGCAACACCCCAGCAACCAATCCCAACGACTACATTGAACACTGAATTATCATTCATTCATTCATTAATTTTCATTTCGGCTTAGTCCCTTTATTAATCTGGGGTCGCAACAGCGGAATGAACCGCCAACTTATCCAGCATATGTTTTACGCAGCGGATGCCCTTCCAGCTGCAACCCATCTCTGGGAAACATCCATACACACCCATTCACACTCATGCACTACGGACAATTTAGCTTACCCAATTCACCTGTACCGCATGTCTTTGGACTTGTGGGGGAAACCGGAGCACCCGGAGGAAACCCACGCCAACACAGGGAGAACATGCAAACTCCACACAGAAACGCCAACTGACCCAGCCGAGGCTCGAACCAGCGATCAGCGACCTTCTTGCTGTGAGGCGAACGTGCTACCCACTGCGCCACTGTGAGGCCCACTGAATTATCATTCATTCATTTTCTTTTTGGCTTAGTCCCTTTATTAATCTGGGGTCGCCACAGCGGAATGAACCACCAACTTATTCAGCATATGTTTCACACAGCAGATGCCCTATCAGCTGCAACCCAGTACTGGGAAACATCCATACACACTCATTCACACACATACACTACAGACAATTTAGCTTACCCAATTTACCAATAGAACCAATAGCACATGTCTTTGGACTTGTTGGGAAAACCCAAGCAAACACGGGGAGAACATGCAAATTCCACACAGAAATGCCAACTGACCCAGCTTGCTGTGAGGCGACAGCGCTACCCACTGCACCACTGTGCCGCCCCAACACTCTATTAACCTCCCTATAAAAACCTGTAGCAACACCTCAGCAACAAACCCCAAAAAATTGCAGAAGCTGTTTTAATCAGCATGGATTCTGACAGGCTGTCAGCTTTTATCTTTCATCCTGTTATGGTCCATAGGAGTTGGAGTTTTGTCACTTTAGCACTGTAGCGCTCTCTCTCTCCCTCTCTTGCTTTCTGTCATTCGCTCTTGCTCTTGCCCTATCACCTTTTGCTCAGCTATGTTTTTTCTTTTTAGGTATTGCTGATTGGATCCCGAGCCTGTCACTCCTCATTAAGGCGATTCCTCGTGGACAGGCTTCGTTTCGCAGATTTTAAATTTGACCGGCACGCCTTGTTTGTTCAGTGCTGTGTGTGTGGGTTTGTGTTGTGTACGCTCGCTTCTGTTATTTTTGCATTATGATTTGATCATTTTTGTCTCTGAACTAATCCATAAATCTGTAAATCCAATATGGTTTAAAAGTTTATCATTCCTTTTTGGGGAAAAGGGAATAGGTTAACAGGTGGCACGACATTTTGCCCGTAGTTTTTTGAAGTGTTCAGAAACGTTAGGTAAGTGGGTAAGCGCTGCTTTTTGTATATTTGTTTATTATTTTAGGGAGTGTACTTTATTGGCATCGACTACGCTGAAGATTTAGGGTTTTTTTTCACATTTTTGTTTTCTTTAGTAAGTTTAGAGGGGATCTTGTGTTCTAGTTTATGTGGCTGTTGATTTTGTTTAGTTATTTGCTTTGGCGCTACTCTAGTTCCATTGTCACCCCCTGTAATTTTTGGTTTAGTTATATTTCTGTGATTTGTTTCTATTTATTTTCAAATACACTGTACAAAGCTCATACATGTTCTACATACATGTTGGCTTTATCATATTCTCTTATGGAGGAATAAACTAAGAAAGAAATTTAAATTAAGAAGAAGAAATTTAAATTAAGATTGTTTGTCCTTGTTTATTTCTATCCATTTTCTTCAGTTATAATATAATTTCCTAGATGTTACGTTTTATCTTCCTAGACACCTTTATAAATCATAACACATCCGTTTGGAGAAATTGTTTTAAAAGGGTATCCAATGATATCATTGTTCCTCCGTGTTGTTGTAGTTACAGTTGCGGTATGGCTTATAGAATGATTATGATTATTATAGCTATTGTCCTTGGCACAAATGGGCTTCATCGAAGAATGTTCAAACCTAATTATACATTACCGTACACATAACAGCATGTATCATAGCATGGAAAGCAATAGTCGTTCCTAAAATGGCCCCACTCAAATTCATCTTAACACTTAGCACCTAGGCTCCAGATGTTTGTGGCCATTCGGACGAATCTGGTTCTTTCCGTTTGAAAGTGAAACGCACCATGAACATCTGTAAACCCTTTCCATTATATATGTCTGTCTGTGTCTTGAGGGCATTTCACAGATCAGCAACAGATGAACCTGTTGTGAGCTGATCCGAGAGGAGATAGCGTAATCGTTGTAACTGTCAGCTTGCCTGGATGGGGAAAAATTAGACTTGAAAAAGCCTTACATCCACACTTGCACTGTCTGAAAAACACGCCATGCATGATGAAACAATAAGTTGAAGGAAATTCAATACTGTGTCCGACACGTTTGAAGATTTAGAGGCCTAGGTGTTTTTCTTTTGACAAATCAAGTTATGCATTCTCACATCTAGGATTTCAGATGTCCCGATATTTTTTTTTTGAAACGTCGAAACAGGCCTCTCTTCCCAAAGTTCTGCTCAGAAGACATTTGTAAGTCAGTTGAGCAATAAAGCAAATGAAAGGCATGGATTTTATTGCCATCGCTCACGAACTAGACCCTTTGGTATTCAGCGGTTTTAATAAAAGATAAGTTATAACATGTCTTCTAGCTGTGGCATCGGCCATTCAAAGAGGGACTGGCTTGGAAAAGCAGCAACGGTTTCTCTATTTCCCTTTGATTAATGTGGCCTTCCTATGAGGTCAAATCGGGACCATCATTTATAAAGAAGCATCTTGTCAGTGCTGGCGGCGGCCAAATAAATCAGGGTATTAAACATTAAGGATGTTAAGAAAATACTGAGGAAGAAACCATAATCACATTTAACTACTTTATCTTTAGCAAATGGGCATAACAAGGTCAAAAATTCATGCAATTATATACTGTGCAGCTGAGAAAATTATTAAAAGATATTTGACTTTTCGTTTTGTCTAGTTACACATAGCAAGTTCAACGAGAAATCTGACACTTATGGGAAAAAGTTGGACATGGACATTTTATTCTTCAGGAGTTGATTGGCTCATTAATTGGGTGCTATAGAGACAGATTATTGGAGTTTAGAGTTTGAAATAGACTGTATGATATAATAGTCTGGTTTTCCATTGGGATTTCTCCTAATGAACAGCCACACAGTGAGTTAATCAATGGTATATGCTACTGTTAAAGTTGTATTTAAACTTATTTTCAATATAATCATGTTTCACAGTTTGAATTGTATGTGAAATTGTACATTAACACTGATGCTGTAATTAAAATTCCACCAATCAGAAAGTTGCAGCTGAAAGATTTTCATGAGTTTTTTTTTAGCTCCACCCACTCACACGAAACACCACAAATAATCCTTCTTTAATCTATCTTCTTTAGCCCATCTTTAAAATTTTAATATACATACATTTAATGCATATTAGTTGATTCTTAGTTTATGAATGATGATGATGATGATGATGATGATGATTATTATTATTATTATTATTATTATTATTATTATTATTATATTTTTTGTCACATATTTCAACTCACTGTCTTTGATGTCCTGGTATATTATGAAAAAAATCCATCCCTTACATATGGAAGCCCATTTCCACCATATAATAAGATAAAATAAAATAAAATAAATTAATAATAAATAAATAAAGGCACAGACAATAGAAATCTCAAGGCATACCTAGGACTTTAAATGCAAAAAAAGTGACTTATTAAATATAAATTATGACTTTAAATATCCTAATTACCAAATCCCTGGAGCTACTATGCATTCAATCCCAAAAGCAATGGTTGTACAATGCAGACAAATTGACTGATGTTCCATACAAATGAAGTTACACACATGTAGTTCCTGCTTCTAGTTACCATCTTTTTTGATCATGAATCCTGTGAAAGGAAACAGCCCGAAGTGTTTATTATGAATACAGAATATTATATTTTACAACACAATAGGTTAACATTATAGTTAATCCGTGGCTTTCAGCTAATATTGCAAGCATGTCATGAAACCCACTACTTTTTAATGTTGATTTGTGTGCAGTTCATTAAATATTGTGTACGGGTGGCACGGTGGCTTAGTGATTAGCACTGTTGCCTCACAGTAAAAAGGTCACTGGTTTGAGTCCCAGCTGGGCCAGTTTGCACTTCTGTGTGGTGTTTGCATGTTCTCTCCATGTTGGCGTGGGCTTCCTTTGGGTGCTCCAGTTTCTCCCACAGTCCAAAGACATGCGCTATAGATGAATTGGATAAACTAAATTGGTCGTTACTGCATGTGTGAATGTGAGAGGGTATAGGTGTTTCCCAGTACTAGGTTGGGGATGGAAGGGCATCCGCTGCGTAAAACATATGCTGAAATAGTGGGCGGTTTATTCTGCTGTGGGGACCCCTGATAAAATAGGAACTAAGCCAAAGGAAAATGAATGAATGAATGAATGAATATTGTGTTTTGTCAGGGACATTGTGTGAACTAAAAAGTAAATAATTAATTTATTTTCTGTTTATGTTGGAAATTGGGTTCCACATGCGTATGTATAAAAAAGTGACACAAGGTTACGTAACAAACCATGAAAATGAGAGAGAAACACCCTAGGATATAGAAAAATGCTATGCTCTGTTGGGACCTGGCAAACTGTTTTAGATGTATTTCTGCAATGGATGATCATGGTTTTATTTTCCTTCATTATTTTAGAAAGTCTATACAAATTAAAAATAGCAATACTAATAGGATACATTGTACAATGTTGCTTTGTGATTCTTTTTGCAACATTTTTTTCATGCAGTTCATGAAGGTTCAAGCGGTGCATGACATTTTCTGTTGAAACGTGTGAAGAAGCCTCAAGTTACTTATAAGGTACTCATAAAGTACAGAGACCTTGAAGAGACAAGATTTGATGTATGAAAAAAAACCCATAAAAATAAAAAAATAAGAGAGAGATATGTGAGGAAATATTATATTTCAGAGTTTGTGCATTCACTTGCAAAGCATTTGTGATAAAAGAATAAGAAAAGAAAAGAAATAAAACATTGCAAGGCAAACATGTTTTTGGTGGAATGCAATACTTTATGGAGAGAATGCAAATGCTTTGTCACCAAAAGCTACATTTTTGGTGGAATGCAATAAAACATTTGGGAGAGAGCACAAAATATCTTGGTGTAACAATACCTTGGGCAAGTGCACAAATGATTTGTGAGAGAATGCAAAGAATGCAAACATTTTGTAAAAAAAAAAAAAAAAAAAAAAAAAAGAAAGAAAGAAAAGTCTTGAATTTGATGCCTTTTTATGCAGCTTGCCAAAACGTGTCGTTATTTAAATACAATTAATTATTATTTTTTTTAATTTAAAAAATAAATAAATCAACATTATCCTTAATTAACAAAAATATGAGACAAACATGAATACAAACTGGTAACACTTTACAATAAGGTTGTATTAGTTCATGTAATGCATTTACTAAAATGAACAATACATGTATTACACTATTTGTTAGTTAACATTAGTTAATGAATGAATGAATGTTCTATGCGAGTTCACGTGAACTCATGATCCATTCACTAATGTTAAAGAAAATTAATTTGGATTTAATTATGATTAAAAAATGCTGTACATGTATTGTTTATAATTAGTTCACATTAGTAAATACATTAACTAATGAAACCTTAATTTAAAGTGTGACCTATATACTTGGTTCGTGTTTACAAACTCACATGAGAATCAGCCCTGTTTCTGAAAAATAAGCACATACAGTACACACACATACACACAAAAAAGCCCTTGAAAGTCAATCTTCAATGGCCACTTTCTGGTTAGTATAATAAATAATTTGTAGCTCCTCCTTTTGATGCTCTATCTGTAGTCAGGTACATTTTGTAACACGATAAGAGGATAGGAGCGCTGTGAAAGACACAGCGGGTTGAAAAATAATAAAGAATCATACAGTATGTTGATTAAAGATGTTTTTTTTTTACTCCCACACCACAGTAGCTGCTATAGTCTTCCCACATGTTTCACTTATGATATATCTGCAGGTTTTAGATCATCCAACAAACATCTCAGATGAACAAATCCAACCTCGAATGCCTCTCGTGTCCACAATGACCCTGCAGGAATGCTAACCCTCCCCTAGCGTTGACGTTTATTAGCTCGAGTGCTTGCGTGTCAGTGGGAGGACAGCTATATAACACGCACTGGTCCTGTGGACATTTCAGAGCGAGATCTGGCTGCGATCATAGGAAAATCACTTAAACGTTTATAGGCCCGGACCACATGTGAGAGGTGGAAGTCACTTTCACAAGCAGCAATGGATGATATATACATGTAGCGCAGCAGTAGCGGCTAGTCTGCTGCGCCGCTTTAAAATACTTAATGAAACATCTCACGGTTTAATTACGCAGTGGCACCGACTTGAATAAATCAGTTTGATGAGACTATTTAATATTGTTCATGATGGTGGAGAAGTCTGGTTTCCAGTAATCGACTTTCGAAATTGTTAGCAAAAACACATAAATGTAGCTTTTTTTTTTTGGTCACACTTTACAATAAGGTTTCATTAGTTAATGTATTTACTAACATGGACTAATTATAAACAATACTTGTACAGCAATTACAGTATCAATCATAGTTCAACATTTACTAATGCATTATTAGCAACCAAATCCATGCTTGTTAACATTAGTTAATGCACAGTCAGTTAACATGATGTAACAATGAACAACTGTATTTTCATTAACTAACATTAACTAACATGAAAAAAATACTGTAATAAATGTATCGTTTATTGTTTGTTTATGTTAGTAAATGCATTTACTAATACAGGCTTACTGTAAAGTATTACCCTTTTTCATGCTACAGTAACAAACATGGGGAGGACACACAGGTGCATTGTGGGAGACTGTAAAGCTTAAAGGTGTAATTCATCATAAAATAATTAATAATTTAATAATTTTTGTGAATAATGTTTAGTTTTTTTGGTGTTTCTTTGCACAAATCGATCTTTTTGGTCCATGAGAAATCAATGTATAGGCTGAAATCCTTTATTTGTTTAGTGTTAATTTCTATATTTTAGTAATAATTTGGGGCCTCACAGTGGCGCAGTGGGTAGCACGTTCGCCTCACAGCAAGAAGTCGCTGGTTCGCTGGTCAGTTGGCATTTCTGTGTGGAGTTTGCATGTTCTCCCTGTGTTGG
>CAIGQW010053986.1:232575-249828 GCA_903798125.1 Danio choprae | reverse complement strand
AAATGATCATTGTGTTTTTAATTGTGCACTTTGAAACCCGTTTTAGGAAGTGTGCCTTTTTTTAGGCATGAAAACAGCAAGATTGTTTAGATTAATGATTACAAGACACAAAAATCTTTTTTTTTATAGAAAATGGTGTGGTATAAACACCCCGTTGGGCTGCATCTATATTCATGCAGACATATTTAAAAACATTTGTTATTCAAAACACTCTCCGTCTGTACTAGCATTTTAAGCGTTGTCTAGTGCTTGTGCATGTTCATAGACTGAATAGTATGCATGTGCATGATGTCATAGTTTTCACAAAAAATAATTAAATGATTAGCCGTATTATTCCATTGTGTTCTGGTATAAACATGAAGCTCTAATGTGCACTATTCGTCTAATGACAAAACTTGTTTCTAGACATTTAAACACTTTTGTTTTCATAGTCTAAACTATAACACAAATACATTGTTTTCAAGTTTATTTACTTGGGAGAGCATTTTCAAAAAGTTACATCCTAGAGTACCCTAGCAACTGCCTAGCAACCACCCTATATTTTTTTATTATTATTTCAAACTTCAGATAAACTGCTTTAAATGTTAACACTCAAGCTTTGAAACAGATAGGAACATTGGTTTTTGCCTTGGTTCTGGCCCACAAACTAAAACATATAAACAATAACTTCTGGCCCAGTTTCAGCCCACACTAGGTTGTTTTAAGTTGCTCATGTCTGGCCCAAACAACAGTTGTGGCTGACAGTTGACTTGGTCCACGAGGACCATATTTGAAACAGGATCTTCTAAACATACTTCAATTTAAAAGGAAAGAGGGAAACACAGGAAACCCAAATTAAGAGTTAGAGCTGTTTTTTATAATATAGAGATATTATATATTATATAATGTATTAATTTAAAAAATATATACAGCATTAAAATCAACATTTACAAGTGACGTATTGATGGTACCATTAACTTTATGCAAAGAGTCAATATTTGCAGTGTTGACTCTTCTTTTTTAAGACCTCTGCAATTCACACTGGCCTGCTTTCAGTTAGCGTCTGGCCCATATCCTTTTTTTTTTTTAATTTGTGGGATATTTTTTTGTCTACCACCTCTTTTTTTAAGATTTCATATTAGAAACATACATTGCAATTCACAGATATAAAATTAAAAAATATTATTTTTAAAATTGTCCACCACCTCTTGTCAGATTCACCACTAATTCTCAATGGGATTAAAGTCTGGGGAAATTCCCAGCCATGGACCCAACATTTTCATTCATTCATTTTCTTTCGGCTTAGTCCCTTTATTCATCAGGGGTCAACACAGTGGAATGAACCACCAACTTATCCAGCTGCAACCCAGTACTGGGAAACATACACACTCATTCACACACATACACTACAGCCAATTAGGTTATTCATGTCACTTATACCACGTCTTTGGACTGTGGGGGAAACCGGAGCACCCAGAGGAAACCCACGCCAACAAGGGGAAAGCATGCAAACTCCACACAAAAATGCCAACTGACCATCCGGGACTCAAACCAGCGACCTTCTTGCTGTGAGGTGACAGAGCTAACAACTGAGCCACTCTGTTGCCTATTTTGATATTTTGAAGTTTTCTAATTATCACTTTTCCTTATGCTTCATCAGTGTTGGGTTAAATTAGTTACAAAATAAATAGTTGCTGTAAATAAATTACTTTTTTTCAGCTAAAAAAAAGTAAAGGACTACTTTTTTATTTTTAGGTAATTTTGTATAATAAACTGGCTTTAAAAACTTTGTGTAAAATTAAGAGTTTTAAATATATTTATTTATTTATTTCTATTATCTATTTTTTGCAGAATAATTTTATTTTTCAACTAAAAATAAGTTCCATATCATTTATCGCGATAACTTAGAAAACAAATGATGAAATGTTTTATAAATGTATGTCAACATATGGTATGCATGAAAGTGTCATTAATTTGAAATTGTTTAACATAAATAAAAGGTACCGTTTTATTTAAGAATTAAGTCTAATTTCTATTCTCTATGCATTGAGATATGTGGATTTTTAGTATTGTGTCAAGTAATTAAGTTACATTTGAGACTAGGTAATTAGAAAAGTCATTTAAAAACTGTTTTAATGATGTAATTAGTAATTCAATCATTTGAAATAACTTACCAAAAACTGTGCATGATCATGCTGGAATGGGAAACATTTTTCTTGTTTTTTTTTTTTATTTATTTCTTGCTTCTTTTTTTTTAGTTTATATCATGCAATTTTATTTTATTTTTTCTCTCAAATTGTTGTTTACACTTCTACTTGACTTATTGCAATTGTGAGTTTATAGGCTTTCTTGCAAAGCTTTTGAAGTAACAGTAAATCTTCAGAGAAAATTAAATTTTGAGATAGAGATTTCTATGTTTGATCGGGTTTATGTGGCAACATGTTGTTACCCTCATGAATATTCATTTGAAGAAGGTGAACTTTCTGAACTCAGTGTCAAATCAAAACTTGACTTTGAAATGTTTAACCCATAAACCCTCTTTCAATGTGAACAGAAGGCCAAAGCAAATAGAAAAAATATGTGTTTTCAAATCTATCCACAGTAGTGTAGATACTGTATAGCCTTACTGACCTAAAACAAAAGACTCCAGAACTGATTCTAGACATTCCGTTAAATGTAAGTCTATAGGATTATTTTTCACCAAATTTATTACCCGCAAAATGTAAATGGTGCAGAAGAGTTACATGCAAAAGTTTAATCCTTAAGGTTAAAAACGTGACCTGCATATGTTCTGTTATGACAGATGTGTCTCTTGTGATGTCGTCAGTGTCTTCCAGTTTCAAGTTCTCATGGTTTTGGTGTTGAACATCCTAGGACAATTTCAGCCCACACACCACACACATTTCCCAGCATTCCCTTCTTTCATCTCCTTCCCTCACTTGAGATTGATCATTTCCAAGTTAGTTTAAATCTTCCGTAGCCTCTGGATATGTACGTGTGTAGACAGAAAACAACATACTAAAAGAAGAAGAAGAAGAATCTCTAGGATTTAAGTATTAGAGTTTATCAGATATTTTAACAAAAAGAGGATGCTCCATTCATTCAATCAATCAATCAATCAATCAATCAATCAATCAATCAATCAATCAATCAATCAATCAATCAATCAATCAATCGATCAACGAATTAATCAATTAGTCAATCAATCAATCAAACAATCAAACAATCAATCAATCAATCCATCAGTCAGTCAGTCAGTCAATCAATCAAGTTCACTTCTTATTGAAATATACCAAGTGTTACCAAGCATATGAATGAGAACATGATCTGTGAGATATTTAAGCTGAGCTACAAATTGCAGTGATTTTTACTGCAAGTTGTTTAAAATAATGTTCAGTTTAAAATTTGTAATGAAGAACCACACTACCCACAATTCTCAGAAGACATCCACCAATCAGAGGTGTCAATACAAAGCCCTGCAGATTTTGAAATTGAGCCTCAGTCAATTTTGAAGGCCTGTATGTTTAATGAGAAATAGTTTAGTAATTGTTCAGTGTTAGTACTAAAATAAATGACATAAATTATAAAATATATACAGTAGTTACTTTAAAGTTAGAGGAAAATGAATGAATGAATGAATGAATAATTTCTTTTAACGAAGCTCACATAAAATGTATTTAAAATTTAATTTATTTTTTTTGCTTAATCAAGAAAACAATCACCAAGACAAAAAAACAGTAAAAAAATAATAATTTAAACTCTATTACATTTTCATTTGTTTGTTCTTTAGGTATTTATTCTGTACATTAGAACAATTTATGTAATCCTTTTTAATTCATGTAAAACAAAAAGTGCAAAATACTTTTCATTACAATTCAGTAACATGTTAAACTCATTTTAGCTCTGAACACACAGGAAGCTCATCAGTCTGCAACTGACGGTGGTTTAGAAAGCTCTAGTGTTTACAGTCTTACCGCAACACACCACACACATTTCATGCTCGTACCTTCTGCTCCGCTTTTAATTACCAGTATGGCATACTTCAGGAGCGCTGGCGCAGACCTCCAACCATCTGCGGCACCAGCCAAGAGACCAGACCACTGAGCCTCATTTAACACTTCTTCCAGCCGACGCTTCGGTTAGCGATCACACCCCGTGCCTGTGCTCTGTGTCACTGGACTGCTCACATTTTCCATAATCTCATATGAAATTCAAAGATTAAATTAATCTGATTATTCTGATCTGATGTTCATCACACTCTCTATCGGGATAAAAGCTTTGAGTGTTTAAATCCATTTAAACTAGAGAAAAGAACACACATTTACTGAAGCCCTTCTGCAGATCCTTATTAAACACTGGCTCGTTGGAGAAATACACTGTCTTTTGTGCAACACTTTTACCACAGTGTATGATTTGTAAATAATGCATTGTGCTATTGGCATTACTTCAGACCCTAAAGGATTTCGCAATTCCATGATCGCTGAATTTAAAGCAAAAACGAGCAAAGCTCGCAAATGTTTGAAATTGCAGCAGAGTTCCCTCATATTTTCAGCAGTCAGGACACTCCTCACATTCCTGCCACACCACAGAGCACCTTCTGCGTAGTTTTACATTCAAAAACATTATAGTATTTGCAAACAGAATGTGCTCTTCTAGAGTGTAAAGCTTTGAAAAGCTTTGAGCTGTGATCCAGTTCATGTGATGTTATGGCAACACACATCCAAAGCCTGTTTCAATAAGACCAAATGAGTTATATCAATGACTAAACTTATATAAATATAATATTTATTGCATCTGTCATCATAAGTCTTTACTCTCTCTCCCAGACACACATGCATACACACAGACACACACATTAGCATGCATGCATTTCCATCAACGTGTTCAAATAGCCATCAAACAGCACAAACAACTTAGCATTTATTTTCAAACATTCATTCATTCATTTTCATTTCAGCTTAGTCCCTTTATTAATCTGGGGTCACCACAGCGGAATGAACCGACAACTTATCCAGCATATGTTTTACGCAGCGGATGCCCTTCCAGCTGCAACCCATCACTGAGAAACATCCATACACACCCATTCACACACACACACTACGAACAATTTAGCTTACCCAATTCACCTATAGCGCATGTCTTTGGACTTGTGGGGGAAACCGGAGCACCCGGAGGAAACCCACGCAAACACGGAGAGAACATGCAAACTCCACACAGAAACGCCAACTGACCCAGCCGGGGCTCGAACCAGCAACCTTCTTGCTGTGAGGCGATCGTGCTACCAACTGCGCCACCGTGAGGCCCTATTTTCAAACAATAATTTCAATTTCAAATATGATACAGGAGGCTTTAGGGGTAGACTCTAGTTTCTTTCTGTTTCTTTCAGTGTTTCTTTTACATAAATTACATAGATCAATGGTTCTTGAGGTCAAAATAAGTTTATAATGCATTAAGATGTGTTAATGCGTGTATATTTTCACAGCAAAACAATAAAAGAAATGTATAAAAATAAAATAATCGCAAAATAAAATATTTTAAAACTCGTCACACAAAATTGTAATCACAAAATCCTAAGGGGACTGTTTCATAAACTGGCTACACGGGGTAGTGTGATGAATATAGTGTTATTCTTATTATATGGTATATACACGTGGCTGTGTGATTTCATGAATCCAATCACAAGTGGATTCTGGACAAGTGGACACTAAATACAGATGTGAAGGGTTTGAAATGCTTTGAGCTTGTCCACTTTTGACCACCTCCAGAGGTAATTGAAAACACATTTGAGTGGATTGCTTTTATAGTGTAAATGTTCATATGGTTGAGTGGTGTTCAAACAGCCACAAAAGACTACATACTGTCCACTTACTGACCAGACGTCATTGTTATGGGACATGTTGTGAGAAGTGCAATAAAATACTGTGTTGAACAAAAGCACAGATTCTGATCAAATATGGAGTTTTCATCCATATCCTTTTTCATTTACTTGCTTACCCTCTATCTAACATGGGTTTGTTCAATCAGTAGTGCTCATGTCTCTCATTCACTACTCCCTCAAATGTTATTTAAACCATGGTAAAACAATAGTGAAGCATTTTGAAGAAACATAATTAACACAAATGTTACCACAGGTTGGTGTCATTGCAGCCAAAGTTACAACCCAGACTATTGGAAATACATGCCACAGGCAACATTTTGCAAAACATAAAATACATTGCTCCGGTTTTTCTTTGTTGCACATTTCAGATGACAAATCCACTAGAGGGCGCTGTCTAGATTTTTGTGAATCTGAAATAGGATACATAGGGTGCGTTTTGTTATAAGTTTCAGATAGCATGACTTTCTTGTACACTTCTATGTGAAGGCAGAGCTTTTTCATACAGATCACCTAGACCACCGAACCACTGACCTAAACCCTTCCTTAATCATATTATTGTCTTATTCATTCATTTATTTTCTTTTTGGCTTAGTCCCTTTATTAATCAGGGGGCCGCCACAGTGGAATGAACCGCCAACTTATCCAGCATATGTTTTACACAGCGGATGCCCTTCCAGCTGCAACCCATCACTGGGAAACACCCATACACTCTTATTCACACACATACACTACGGACAATTTAGCTTACCCAATTCACCTATAGCACATGTCTTTACCGGAGCACCCGGAGGAAACCCACGCCAACATGGGGAGAACATGCAAACTCCACACAGAAATCCCAACGACCTTGCTGTGACCTTGCTTACAGTGCTACCCACTGTGCCACCGTGCCACCCTTGTCTTATTCAGATTGAGGTAAATGGTTTGATTACTGATGTCCATGTAAACATTATCAATGATGCTAAATAACGCTTGTACTTTAAAATGTAACATGCAAGGAAACAATTCCTCATGAAAATTAATGCTATTATCATAGGAATCTGATTTAAGACCTTTACAAGGACTTTATTAACGAAAAAGTGATTTAAGACTTTTTGTAAGACTGGCAAAAACCTTGGACTCATTACTAGACAACCTTTCTGTAATCTCCCATTGTATGACTTTGGTGAGCCTATGTGAATTAGTGCCTCAGTTTTAAGTATGTCAGCAGTTTTGTCCCCAGTTATACCTGGTAATAAGATATGCTTTAGAAAATGTGATCACAAGACAGTAAATACAGGTGTGAGTAGGGTTTGATATGCATTGAGCTTGCTCTACCACTTCAAGGGGTAGTTGAAAACACATTTGATTGAACTGCCTTTATAATATAAAGCAATGTTACCGCTGTGCTCTTTTCCAACATCATTTACAGGGAACTTTCTATGAATATAACATCACTTTTGTGAATCTAATTGGATGTGGACATCTAAGTGGGATGTCACTTATACTGTAGATTTTTAAGCCTACATGGGAACCCCCATAGTTCTGTTTAAAAGCATCCCGGGACGCACCCCATGGAGTTAGTTGAGAGAGTGTTTGCAGCAAATGCATGTAGAGATGGGATGCTGTTTAAGACCCTCTCCACACCCTTTCAGCAAAGTTTTGAACACTGCATGAGGTCTTAGAAACTTAGTGACTAACATAATCCCACATTAAACCCAAACCTCACAATTTCCTTTTTTTTCTCTGGAGTAGCAATTCCCCAAAAGATCTCATAGGAACTCATTCTAACCCCTCCCTATATTTTAGACACACACATGCACACACATACCCTGGGCTGTTGTCAGGGCAGTTCCACTAGGCTGAATTTGATCCAAAAACATCCTGACACTCAATTAATTTCATGTGGTCTTACTTCACAGACAGCCCCCCTAATTATACGTCAGCTCCACAATTACACCCTTTGCAGTGGTGAGTGGGTGATGGACAGAATTGCTAGTTGTTACGCATATGTCAGTGAGGGTGAACCTAATCCCTTTCCCTTGGGAAAATGTTTGCCCTTGGATGCATGGGTTTTGCAGGGATGCTCTAAGCTCACTTCAATCACACAGACAGATGTGAACAAACAAGTAACCCTCAACGCCCAAAGGCAAACCGGCTCCCTTACTGTGGGCTGAAGCGTTTGCATGGGGGAAGCTGAGCTTTCATGAATGCACCACATCATAACCCTGCCCAGAGTCATTGGAAAACCGACCAACATTTTTAGAAAACTCCAAAAACATACCAATATATCATATCCCAGGGTTACAATCAGTTTTCTGCTGAAATGAACAGCAGATAAAAAAACTAAGTAAAATCATTTTAAATTTCACACTAACTATCCCACTAAACATTAGATGTCTGACAGACGTTCATATCATCGTCTGTCAGTGTAATAGATGTCGTTTGGACATCGTTTTGACGTGTCTTGCGCAGTGGGATGATTATGGGGATATAATCTATGAGCTACAAAAAGATTGATTTGCGCTTACATTGCTGTTTCACCTACATTTACCTTATTTCAATCCTGTTCCTTGTATAGATTCAAACACATGTGCAATAACCTTGATTTCATGCTCCATAAGATGCACTGAATGATGTTAATGCAAGGAAATAGTATTTTCCAAACCTGATTATACGCAATCATTAAATCACATTTGCTGATGGAAAACTAAATGATGTTGAATACATGCAATGAATAAACTTTCACACACTGCCATTTTCTGCTCTATTTGTGTTATTTTTTATTATTTAAGTGATGATTATTTTTTTTGAGGGGGGGGGTTGGGTGATGGAGTTGGGGGTTCTGAAACCAGGCATACTATACATGAGCAGATTCAGAGTTTCGATGTGACTTGTAAAACAGATATTATACTGTAAGTTGAAGGTCAGTGCAAAAATGAGTAACAAGATTCAATTCTGAAAAGTAACATTCATTAAAGTCATTCATAAAAAAAAAAAATATTCCAAAATTGAATTAAAATAAATAAAAATAAAACATGATTCAAGCAAGGGTAAATTTATA
Source organism: Danio choprae (assembly GCA_903798125.1). NCBI lineage: Eukaryota > Metazoa > Chordata > Actinopteri > Cypriniformes > Danionidae > Danio > Danio choprae. The sequence goes on along the minus strand of CAIGQW010053986.1, from coordinate 240,928 downwards.
ATGTAGTTATTATTATTAATAATATATATATTTAAAAAAGGTAAATAATTAAATACATAAATGCATAGTAAGTACAAAAAAATTACAATGTAACTTAATAGAAACTAAATATTTTCCAAATAATATTCTTGACCCATTTATAATATTTTTATTATTTTAGAGCGGTGGTCCCTTCTATGAGTAAGATCATATTTTTTTGGATCTGTAGCATCTAAAAAAATGAAAACCTCTGGTTTAGAGAGCAGAATTTATACAAATATATTGTGGGGTACATTTATGTGACAAAAAGGGTTTTGTTTGAATTTGTCTTTTTTTCTTTGCTTTTTTTTCTTTACGCTTTTGTTTACAGACAACATTGCTGCCAAAATGATTCCCAACTCACGTCAAATGACTAAGGCCCAATCCCAATTCTACCCCTTAGCCCTTCCCCTTAGGGGTGTCCCAATTCTCTTTAGCTTGAAGGGGCTAAGGGGAAGGGCTAGATAGCCCTTGAAACGGAAATTTTTCAGGACCACACTCGAAACCATGGGGTACAAAAATTTCCCAGAATACACCATCTATAACGGCAGCATGGCTGCACACAAAAGTAAAGAGATGCACAAATTAGTATTTTTTGTCATTATTGCAAATTTGTAAAAAAGTTGTAATAATATGTTTTAATACTTTCATAACAGAGTTTGTGTTTTACCATCATGCTTTTAAAAAAAGCTAAATTTCGCTATCTATATGTCCCCCCCACTGCACGTTCCTTCAGCCCCAGTCACCATTCACACTCTCCATCCACCACACACCGTACACAGTCACCTGATTACGGATCACCATCACCTGCTCCAGCCATCACCCACGCACTATATATACTCACCCCTCCTGTTCACTCGTTGGCTGGAATCATCAACGTATGGTCATACTCTCTTTGTGCTCACCCTGATCTTCTGCCAAGTCTTCCACGAACGGACCCATCATCGAGGCTAACTCCTGTTACCTGTTTGCTCGACTGCAAGGATTCCAGCCCAGCAAATACTCCCGGTAAATGGAGGCTAACGCTAACACTTCCAGGATCGCTACCGACTCGTTCACGGAAGCTACAACAATGAACCAACCACCGTTCTCCTCTGCACCATCGGGTGCCCCTGCAAATCCCCTATCCATGGCGAACTCACCCCTCTCTCGTCCCACAAGTTATGCCGGCGAGCCCAGTACCTGTGCTGGCTTTGTACTACAGTGCTCACTGTACATCGAAGCCAACTCGCAGTTGTTCCCGAACGAAATCACCAAGGTAGCCTTCATGATTTCCCTCCTCACGGGCCGAGCACTTCAATGGGCGGATGCGCTGTGGAACGCTCACAACCCGGTACTGCACTCCTTCCACGCGTTTACCCAGCACTTCAAAGAAGTGTTTGGTATCGCACTCACAGCACTTTCCGTCCATGATGAACTCATCGCACTAAATCAAGGAAATCTCACCATTCACGAATACACCCTTCAGTTTCGCACTCTCGCCGCCAGTAGTGGGTGGAACCAGGTGGCGCTGTTAGCCACATATCGACAGGGATTAACATCCAGCGTCCGCAAACAGGTGGTTATCTATGAAGACAGCGCGGACCTGGAAGTGTTTATCAAGAAGGCTATCAGCGTCTCCCAACACCTCAACGCCTGTTCCACCACAACTCCCCACAGAGCACCTCTGCACCACCACTCCTCACAGCAACTCCCTTCACCATCGCCTTCCGAGTTCGATGAACCTATGATCACCGAAGCATACCACATCACCGCAATGGAGCGCAACCGACGAATTCGACTACAGCTATGCCTATACTGTGGAGAAGCCTCTCCTTAGTTAATCATCCCCCATCTATTTATACCCTTTTGTCTGTGTCCTTCGTTGTCCGGTATTGTATTGTTCTACGTCGATGTCCTGTCTGAGTTTCCTGTTCCATCCCCGTACTTGTACCCTGTAAGTGTTGTGTAAATAAATCCGTCCTTTTGTTAATACCGTGTTTCTGTTTTGTTATGTCCTGCATTGAGTGTTACAGAATACCGGACCCAAAAAGTAGCAGCGTGTTTTCCCCCGTTTTTCTTTTTATAGTCTTTTTGCCCCTCAGTGTTTCCTTTTGTCACCCCCGTTTTTCCTTGCAGTCGAGCAAACAGGTAACAGGAGTTAGCCTCGATGATGGGTCCGACGAGTGAACAGGTGGGGTGAGTATATATAGTGCGTGGGTGATGGCTGGAGCAGGTGAGTGTTGTTAGTGCACAGGTGATGGTGATCAGTAATCAGGTGACTGTGTACAGTGTGTAGTGGATGGAGAGTGTGAATGGTGACTGGGGCTGATGGAACGTGCAGGGGGTGTGACACTATAATGCCTAATAATTTAATTCAATTCAATTCAAGTTTATTTATATAGCGCTTTTTACAATGTAGATTGTGTCAAAGCAGCTTAACATGTTCTAGTAAAGTCCAGATTTCAGAGATGAAGTTCAGTTTAGTTCAGTTCAGTTTAGTGTGGTTTAAGTTTTCATGCTGAAAGTTCAAATACTGAAGAGGAAAAAAACTTCACCAATTGACGAAGTGAAGGGAAAAAAAAACCTCGAGAGAAACCAGGCTATGTTGGGCACGATCATTTTTTCTTCTGGCCAAACTTCCTGTGTGGAGCTGCAGTCTAGGCGCCGGAGGCTGGGGAAGCTGGACGTCTATCGTGGAAGCTGCAGGTGTGGTAGGGCACCAGCGGGAGGTCAGTCAGTCACGATCGTTGATCTCATATGAAGTAAGAGCTCACGACGACATATGATGATGTGCGCAAATGTCGTAGTAGTGTCCCATTTCTTAGAGATACATTTTGAAGCCCTTTCCCTTCACACTCTGTTTCAAGGGCCAAGGGGAAGAGGTAGGGGTACAAAAATAGAATTGGAATTGGGCCTAAATGCTTTACATTACTTTTCAAGCAGATGAGCAAATAAACCACAATTTCACAAAATCATGTTTCTGTAGTTTACACAAAATCATAACATCCTAGTTTTCAAAACCCCATTTCAAAAAGTTTGTTTTTTTTGGCCCTCACAATACAGTAGTCATGTAAATGAATGGCCAAAATAGATTTCTAGTATTCTAATGTACTAAAGTTAAACTTTTGAGTCTATGTTTGAATTTCTGACACATCTTCAGTGTGACAGCTTTCAGGCCTGGTCTCCTCTCTATTATTTCCGGACTTCTGTGTTCCTCTGTCAGAGATTTTGGGGCTCTGGGGTTTGCTGGATTAAGGAAAGGATTGCATTTTACTGAAAGAAGGAACTTGGCTTTGAGTCTTCAGATGTTTTCTATAGCATCTCCTTCAGTTCTTCATGTTTCTTTGTTCCACACACTCGTTTTTTTATGTCACTGTCATTCGGGACTGACACTATCACTGCTGTTCTCTTGTTTATGTCGAGCTCAATGGCCACTGTTTTGGCCACTGTCTGGTTCAAGTAGTCCCTCAGGATTTTGTTCGCTGTGGTCCTGCTACTTTCTCCAGATACTCTTACTTGAGCTTTTTGGCTCATGTTATTTTTTTGTCTCTATATATTTTCCCAGCATATTTCATTCACATTAAAATTTTCATCTAAAGATTTTAACAGGTCCTCATACCTTCAGTGTCTTTACATACTATACAATACCAGTAATGTTGGGTGTAAAGAGTTACTAAGTACATACTGTAATTAAATTACTTATCCACTGTAAACAAAACTGAAGGAATTACTGTTAATCTTTAGGTCATTTAATTATAGTTACCTAAAATGCAATTTACTTAAGTATTGTAACTGTATCGTACTGTATTAAATGTGCAAAGTAACCTTAAGAAGGTTAAATTTCACATGCTTAAGAAACAGTGGAGTCAGAATTTTGTTAATTTTGTACAAACATGACAATATAAGGTGTGGTGTGCATGTGAAATATTGTATAGCTGGTGTATTGATGCATTTAAAGTTTAATCATTTTGCTTTGGGGGGTTTTCTCAGTGTAATTCTACTTGTTAACTAAAGATTTATCCTGTTAGCTTTATTAAATTGCAAACATAACCAATAACTTTTCCATGGCTTTAATTAAATTAAATGAAAGTAAAGTAAAGTAAATTCATTCATTCATTCATTTTCTTTTCGGCTTAGTCCCTTTATTAATCTGGGGTCGCCACAGCGGAATGAACCGCCAACTTATCCAGCATATGTTTTACGCAGCGGATGCCCTTCCAGCTGCAACCCATCTCTGGGAAACATCCATACACATCCATTCACACTCATACACTACGGACAATTTAGCTTACCCAATTCACCTGTACCGCATGTCTTTGGACTTGTGGGGGAAACCGGAGCACCCGGAGGAAACCCACGCCAACACAGGGAGAACATGCAAACTCCACACAGAAACGCCAACTGGCGAGGCTCGAACCAGCGACCAGCGACCTTCTTGCTGTGAGGCGAACGTGCTACCCACTGCGCCACTGTGAGGCCCAGTAAAGTAAATTAAAGCATTTAATTTTCCTTTTTTTCCATTGAGGTTTATTGGAATCTTTAGTTGTAGAGATTCAAATAATAAAAATTAGTTTTAGACATTTTTTAATAGAACTGTATTAATGTAATTAATAACTTTATTATTATGTAATTAATTATGTAATTATCATAAGTAGCTATATAGCTATTTTTTTATTAGAAATGCTTACACTTTATATTATATATTCATTCATTCCTTCATTTTCTTTTCAGCTTACTCCCTTTATTAATCAGGAGTCTACACAGCGGAATGAACCGCCAACTTATCCAGCATATGTTTTACGCAGAGGATGCCCTTCCAGTTGCAACCCATCACTGGGAAACACCCATACACTCTCATTCACACACGCACGGAGAATTTCGCTTACCCAATTCACCTATACCGTCTATACCGTATATTCACCTATACCGTCTTTGGTCTTGTGGGGGGAACCGAAGCACCTGGAGGAAACCCATGCAAACACGGGGAGAACATGCAAACTCCACACAGAAATGCCAACTGAACCAGCCGAGGCTCGAACCAGCGACCTTCTTGCTGTGAGGTGACAGCGCTACCCACTGAGCCACTGTTTTTTCATCTGAATTTAACACAAGAGGCTGTGGTCTGTAGTCTCTAATATACCATATTAATATACCATAATCTAAGAAGTTCAATGAGCTCATCTGTCAACATGATGCTGGTTAATTGCAAAGCTTGTGCACAATTTTTTTTGCTTTCTTTACTGCTGTTTATTTTGCTATTAAGGGAAAAAGGGTGCTGCACATATTCATCTAAATGTTGCTCTCAGTCAGGGCCATTTCTAGACTTTTACCTATAGGCAGATTACTATCATACATATCATGTAGGCATCGTTGTCACAGTCACAGAAGGCAGAGACGAAGGATACGTTTACAAGGTGTTTATTAAAACACAAAGGAGGTCTTCGCACTGTAGTGCTAGCAGGCACATCAATGTAAACAGTCACAGTAAGAAACAGTCACTTCCCTTGAAGTCGAGCAAACAGGTAACAGATGTTAGCATCGATGATAGGAACGTTCGTGGATGACTTGGCAGAAGATCAGGATGAGCACAAGGAGAGTATGACCATGCGAAGATGATTCCAGCCGATGAGTGAACAGGATGGGTGAGTTTATATAGTGTGTATGTGTGATGGCTGGAGCAGGTGAGTGTTGTTAGTGCACAGGTGAGTGTGATAAGTTATCAGGTGACTGAGTGCAGTGTGTAGTGGATGGAGAGTGTGAATGGTGACTGGGGTTGATGGAACATGCAGGGGGTGTGACAATCGTATCATTGAAACATATCATTTCTTTATGATATCCTCTCATAATAAATAAATAATAAAAAACTGTTGATTATTTCACAATAGTTGCTATTAAATTATGATGTATTATACATTAAGTTGTAAATACTATAATACAATACACAATATATTACAGTTGTATGGCTAAAACAAATCATGTAAACATATTCAGTATTTACAAATTGCTATAGTCTGTTTATGCAATCCTGGGGGTATCTGAGGGTTGTGCCTCCTAAAATATGATTTAAAACCACGCTTATTTTTAAACCACACTTATATTATTCATTTAAAATGTCTTATACTTTAATTGTGTAACCTAAATCATAGAAACATGTTGATTCTCCTCCCCAAAAAGATTTATTTTTCTTTTTGAGAACAAAATGTATAGTTGTGAAACTCCAGCAAGGCTGTTTTATTAATTTCAGCCTATACGAAGTGAAAGCACTCTTTAATAGAGGTGTATTTTTTCAATGTCTATGTTATGTTATCAATAATAACATAACCTGATTGGTGCACTGTAAAGTCAAGACAACAAATATCTTTATGTTGCTTTAACTTATTTTAATAATGACTTATACTAATCAGGTTTTTAAAAAAAAATGTAAGTTATACAAAGGTTAACTTTATATATTTTATTCAGCGGGATTGATTTAAATTGAGATGACTAGAAAAGTTAATTTGATTCAACAGAAAATGTAAGGGAGCAAGATGTTTTTATAATATGGATAATGATGTCTACAGCAGCGCAACAGTTTGAAGCCTACACTTACTACACTTTGTTCTAAAAAACAAAATAAACACAAAACAAAATGTCTATAAAGATGCACAAGGGTTAGTAACCAAATATTGTTGTTCCATACCAAAACATTCACAATCAGCATTTACACTAACAATACTATCCATATTAAGCAACTTAAGAGAAACAGTATAATCTATGCGGTCAAAAAAAAGCATATTTAGTACCACTCCCACATGCCAGTAAAAAATAAACTATTATTTTTAAAGGAGAAAATGGCTCAACCCAATCCCGGGGGTTACACAAGCTTAATCCTGCATCACAGTCAACACAAGGTCAATGCGAGAAGAAAAATCTGTCTTTAATTAATATAGGCAAACAGGGTTCAATCTTAACAAGCTATTTAGCCAACAATGAAGGGAAAACTGCAGAGCTCGGCGATAATCCATACGTGACGAATCCGCCACACGAAGGACACAAACCCTTAATGCCCTCTCAGCGTTTCCACAATCAACAGACGGTTCATCCATACCAAATCAATGCTTGTGTTGTTTTCCGAATACAGCTATTTTTTCCCCAACATAAATGTACTGACCACACAGAAAAAGAGGAATGATCAGTTTTCATCTGCATTAAGAGCACAAAAAACCTGATTTGTACTTGTGCAGAACATATTTTAAGGCTACAAACAAGGGCACAAAGGGGTTTGTGGAGCTTCAGTTTAATTATATTTTAATTGCTCTCATTTCTTGTTATAAGAGACTCCATAGGCCTGTTTGCACAAAACTCCTTTGGGATTTTAACTAAGTTCACGTTTAGTTGGAGTAAACTGTGACTTTTCTAGCTCAATTTTGTTTGGATCTGGGGGTTTTTTTTTTGTTTTTTTACCACAGTAAATTACACTACATGGCTAACCTGCTCTGGAGCTGGTTTTATTCTGGGCAGGGACGATTTTAGGATTTAAATTTTAGGGGGGCTCAGATCCTTTTTTAGTCATTTGAGTTCTAAAGGAGCCAAATAGACTCAACACACCTGTTTACTGTAGTAAAAACCACTTTCTATATTCAAGTACAGTTTTTGGTTTTCATGTATAAAATAAATAAAACGGCATAAAATGGCATAAATATATTTTTAAATCTACACACTAATTGACATATTTCTAAACATACTATCATAATACTATACTATCTGAATCATAATAATAAAAAAAAATAATAATTTTGGTCACTTTTTTTGATGGTCTGTTTGTTGAATTTAAGTTACATTGCAACATTACATGCCAACTAATTCTCATTAGATTACAAGTACATTGTTAGGCTGGGCTTAGGGTTGGGGTTAGGGTTAGTGTAAGTTGACATGTACTTGCAAAGTTTCTTATAGTCAGTTAAATGTCTGTTGAAGGAGCAATATCAACAGATATTAAGCAGACAGTCAACTAATATTCAAATGGACCATTAAAATAAAGTGTTACCGTGACTCTGACAATAAAAATGAGTACATTAAGTACACAGTACATGAGTACACAGTGGTTCTGTCACTGTGTTTAATCCTTTCTGTGCAAGATGTGTATGGTATAGTTAACGGCACATGCACTGTAATGTGTTTTATATTGGTAGTTCATTTTGAAATAAAAATAGCGAAATAGAGTTACATTTTCGCTGGAGGAAACAGCTGTGATGATGAGGTGAACCCCAAGGAAACAGTAGATGGGAAACCCGATTGCTTCTCCGTGACATTGGGGTACAAGTGATACAAGTGTATCTATAGCACAGAACTGTAAATAAGCAGATATACTATA
>CAIGQW010053986.1:210075-232175 GCA_903798125.1 Danio choprae | reverse complement strand
AATCAATCAATCAACACACAAAAAGCTTTACAGTCACTTTTGATCAATTTAATGCATTATGGCTAAGACAAATATTAATTTCTCAGTTTTAAAAAACAGTACTAAAGATTTACTCCTAAAAATCTAATATATATACCATTAACTTCACCATTAATTCACCATACCATTAATTAATATATATATACCATTAACTTCATGTAATATAAAAATAGACACCTATAATTGTTTACAAATCTTGTGAAGCTTAAAGAACAACAATTAAAATGTAGTCTCTGTAAACTTAATTTGATCTTAATTTGCCTTAAAAACACAACAAATTCTCTCTCCATTTAATAATTATTAAATTTGTTTATAAAATAGCAGCGACTAAATCATGACAGCGCAATTATCTACTTGTGTGCTTTATTAGATTAGTTATGTTTTATTACAACTGAAAATAGATTATTATGTTTATTATGGGTTCGGGTATAATATCTTTATTTGTACTTCAGCAAAACATATTTTAATGCTACAAACAAGGAAAACACTAAATTTAAGAGAAATTCCCAAACTTATCAGGACTTCATTCATACTTGTTTTTAATTAATACCTTTTTCTTAGCCATAATGCAATAAATGAATCAAACTGACAATAAAGCTTTGTGTGTGTGTGTGTGTGTGTGTGTGTGTGTGTGTGTGTGTGTGTGTGTGTGTGTGTGCGTGCGTGCGTGCGTGCGTGCGTGCGTGCGTGCGTGCGTGTGTGTGGATTGATTGATTGATTGATTGATTGATTGATTGATTGATTGATTGATCTGAGTCTGTATTTCTCTCTCTCTTTTTTCCTCTCTCTTCAAGGATATGTCTTTCGTTTTCAATTAGATGCTGTACAACATGTCCTTTTGGCTTTGTGATGAATATGGGCAACGTTTACAATGTAACCAATGCAGGTTGAGTCACTGAAGTGAAGAGATGAGGAAGAGGAGGAGGAGGAAGACATAGCTACTCTGCCAAGGGAAGCATTCAATTTCTTGCCTCATTTACAGCAGGTGTGTACAGGTACTGTAGAAACTACACACACACACACACACACACACACACACACTCACTCACACAGTAGGAGTCAACAAATACTCAAGCATCTGTTCAGCAAACTACAGTCTTTGGTGTGCTTTTCAAGGACAACAGGATATAAAAACAAGAGGCACTTCACACGATTCCCAAACCTCAATCTGGAAAATAATGAACGGCACCAGATTCTGCTTATTATCTTCTTAAATGAAGGGAGCAGCTTCACTCCTGAATCCTTTTTTTTTTGTTGGAGCGATTGTAATTTCTGATGTGTCTACATTTTTCCCCCACCTGTGTTTCAAACTATTGGTTGCACTTCCGTTTTGGAAGCTTTTATTTCAAATAACTGAAAGGAATCATTTGGAATAATAAGGTTGTGCTAGGGGCAACACGCAAGAAGCAAGAAGGTCGCTGGTTCAAGGCATTCCTGTGTGGGGACTAAGCAGAAGGAAAATGAATGAATGAAGGTTGTGCTACAAGTAACCCAGTGGAAGATGTGTGAAAGGGGCATTTGACATTTTTTTAAATACTGTAATAAAAATCACTAATATTATGAAATATTATTACAATAAAAAATGCTTTCTATGAATCATATATATAATAAATACATTCAAAATAAGTAAATTTTTGAAAGTTTGGTCAGTACATTATTTCAAATGTACAGTAAAAAAGAGTAATGTTATACATATTATTGCAATTTATTCATTCATTCATTCATTTTGTTTTCAGCTTAGTCCCTTTATTAATCTGGGGTCGCCACAGCGCAATGAACCGCCAACTTATCCAGCATAAGTTTTACGCAGCAGATGCCATTCCAGCTGCAACCCATCACTGGGAAACACCCATACACAATCATTTACACACATACATTATGGCCGATTTAGCTTACCAAATTCAACCATAGTCTTTGGACTTGCACACGGAGGAAACCCACACGAACACGGGGAGAACATGCAAACTACACACAGAAATGCCAACTGACCCAGCTGAGGCTCAAACCAGCGACCTTCTTGCTGTGAGGCGACAGCGCTACCCACTGCACCACCCTGGTCAGTTTCATTTTCTCATTAAATAAAAAAATACATTTGATGTCAAGTTGAAAAAATAAAAATAAAATGCCATTAATGCCACTTAAAGTAATATTAAAAAAAACATACATATTTACAACTCTTGTGAAGCTTAAATAACTAAAATTAAAATGGAGCACTAAATACGCAATTATATCACATAATTTAACACATATAACTCAAATGACATTATACTTTCATTCCTTAAATTAACAGACGTCATCAAACCCTGAACTTTAAAAATGATGTTACTCTGTGCTTTACGTTTATCCATGTTCAAAATAAAATTACGCTTGGTATCTTAACATGATTAATATCACAAGCATATCCGGCCAAAGCTCTTTTGAGTTACTATGTATTTTATTCCCCCAAATAATTTTCTCTTCATATTTTCTACAGTAGTATCCATAGTCTGCTGAAGCATGTTCATTCTAATAAGTTGCCTTTTAATATTGGATAGATGAACTGCATGTTCATTCTAATAAGTTGCCTTTTAATATTGGATAGATGAACTGTGATGAGAACAATGACGCCTCATTGTACGCTATTATTCAAAACACTTGTTTATACAGTTTAATGGTAGTCACTCCCATAATTCACTCAAAGCATTACGAGGCACTGGGAAAGGGTGGATTGTGATGAGATGAACAGTCTTAGTCATACATGCTTTGTTGCTCATTGCCCGTCCAACCATGTAGGAGACCATGAACGCGGCGTGAATTTGACGCTTCGCTCATTTCACTGAGAAAACGATTGTCTTCCAGGGATTCTCGTTGGGATGAGGGTCACGCATGTTGCCGATCTCTCCGTTCTGCGATCCTCAAATGCCACTTGAAATTGCTTGCCAACATTCCATCAACCTTAGACAGATGTTCCTAGAATGTCTGATTATGTTTAAATGAACGTGTTGTGAGACGAGTGCTTTTTTTTTTTTCAACTGACATGATGCATTCATGACACACATCCAGGGAGAAACAGTAATTTAATACATTGGATTGGCCATCCAGCCTTCTGTGGAATGGAAATTTTGTAAGAATCTAGCAAAGTCCAAATGCCAAGGACCTAAAAAAAATCATTATGGTGTTTGTGTGAATACCAGATTATATCCAGCTGATAAGCGTGAAGGTGCGGTTGGCATTGTGGGTGTTTACATTTTTGAGCTGTAAAATAACTGCTTGAGCAGAATAGGGTTCAAATGCTTGGTTTCAAAAAAAACTGAGAATCTATTTACTGCCATATACAATTTCTCAGGGAAATAAAATAGTGTTGTTATGAAATATATAATAGTAATTAACCCAAAAAGGTAAATGGTTTCATTTAATTGGAAAATTGAGTTTTTGATGCGCTGTTAAGAAAGTCGCCAAAAAAAAAAAAAACTCTAAAAGAAAACCAAAGAAACCCTGACACTCAAATCAATGGGACTACTTAGAAATAACACAGGGGGTCAGTCACAGATATACACTACCTGACAAAAGTCTTGTCGCCCATCCAAGTTTTAGAAACAAAAAATAATAACTTGACTTCTAGTTGATCATTTGGGATCAGAAGTGGCTCATATGAAAGGAAGAGGCCTCTAGATTATGCTTATTTTACAAAAATAAAATATGATCATGCCTTGATTTTTAATTATTTAATTAGGACAGTAAGGTCTGACTTTGCTTAGACAAAAGTCGTCACTTAACAGAAATAATGTACAGTATAGAATATAAAGTCATGGTGGAGTGGAAAAAAAATAAAATATTGTGTATGACTCACATGAGCTTGGAGGACTGCATCCATACATCTCTGCAATGACTCAAATAACTTATTATTAAAGTCATCTGTGATGGCAAAGCGTTCTTGCAGGACTCCCAGAGTTCATCAAGATTCTTTAGATTCATCTTCAATGCCTCCTCCTTCATCTTACCACAGCCATGCTCAATAATGTTTATGACTGGTGACTGGGCTGGCCAATCCTGGAGAACCTTGACCTTATTAGGAGGCTGAAGTATGAGAAGGAGCGCTATCCTGCTGAAGAATTTGCCCTCTCATGTGGTTTGTAATATAATGGGCAGCACAAATGTCTTGTACCTCAGGCTGTTGATGTTGCCATCCACTCTGCAGATCTCTCGCACTCGCCCATACTGAATGTAACCCCAAACCATGACTTTTCCTTCACCAAACTTGACTGGTTTCTGTGAGAATCTTTGGTCCATACGGGTTCCAATAGGTTTTCTGCAGTATTTGTGATGATTGGGATGCAGTTCAACAGATGATTCATCCGAAAAATCTACATTCTGCCAGTTTTCCAAATGATCAACTAGAAATCAAGTTATTATTTGTTGCTTCTACAGTTGGGATTGATGACAAGACTTTTGCCAGGTAGTGTACAAACCAACATAAAATCACAAATAATTCTAAAAAAACAAACAAACAAACAAACAAAGTACCATACATATGTCACGTCCACATACTGTATTCATAAATTATAAAAAAACAAACAATAAAAACGTGCTTGTTGTTCTACGCCATTTAGGGACTTGCATGCACACAAGTGAATAGACAAAAGAGTGCAGTCTACCTAACTTAGAGGCAAGCTTAGTCTGTGGTCTTTAGCATCTTTGTTAGAATGCTCATCTCCCATACTGGAACTCTTACATTGGTGCCGTGACCCGGAAGTGCCCAATAGTAGGAGTTTTATGCATAAACTTTACTCCCCTACCTTAGATGCTAATGATAATAGATGCTAGATAATAATGTGATTTTTACTACATTCTTTTGGTTTAATCTTTTGATTTTATTATGCTGGAAATTCTGGGTTGAATTCTACTTGTCATGCCATGACTAGAACTGGAGGGGTGAAAATGGTGCCATGACCGGGGTTGGATTGAGATTTAAAGGGCGAGTGTAAAAGAGACCAGCTATAGCAGGGGTATTAAACTCAGTTTCTGGAGGGCCGCAGCTTTGCAAAGTTTAGTTTCAACCCAGCTTCAACACACTTACCTACAAGTTTCAAACAAGCCTGAAGGCCTCAAGTTGTGCAGAGCTGTGGCCTCTAGAGTTTGACCCATGTGAGCTATAAGAACTAGGCACTAGAATTTGACACAAGAGCCTGCAGTCTTTGTTTGTATACATTTGTATACACCATGATGGACGTCCAGCATTCCCCAGCCCCGGTACCAATACTGCAGTTCTGCACAAGAAGTCTGGCCAGAAGAGAAATGGTCATGCCCATCTGAGCCTGGTTTCTCTCAAGGTTTTTTCCTTCACTTTCGTCAATTGGTGAAGTTTTGTTCCTCGCCACTGTCGCCACTGGCTTGCTTAGTTTTGGGACTTGTGGAGCTACGCATCAATGCTCTTCAGTGTTTGGACTTTCAGTAGTGAAAATTAAACCACACTGAACTGAACTAAAACTCTGAAAACTGGACTGACACAGTTTCAATTTTAATTTACAAGAACTTCTATGTTAAGCTGCTTTGACACAATCTACATTGTAAAAGCGCTATAGAAATAAAGATGAACTGAATTGAATTAAACATTGTCTGTAGGGATTGAATTGGTGCCGTGACCCGGATGGGAGTAAAAATAATGGGAGTGACAGTAACTAAGTAAACCTTACTCCCTTGGACTCAAGAATTGCACTGAAATTAGAGTGCAGTCTTTAGCATCCTTGCTAGCATCCCCATTCTAGAAACACCGGTTTGGTTCCCCCTTAGTAGTGAGACTAAAACTGGAAAGGGTTAAACTGGCAATAAAGTCTATATTACATTCATATTTTAAAAGTACATGATTATAAGAGAAGGTTTTATTTATTAAGCTGCAGTGAAAACAATCAAGGTTCAATAATAAATGAATGACGCCCCTGCAGGTATACAGTAAGTAATGAGAAAGTAAATAGGCTTAAATTTGATTTCATGCTGACTTGAAAGAAGATGAAATCAAAAGCACCCATATCTAAACACACGAGCGGTCCACAAAGACATCTTCCATTATTCTGACATCAATTTATCTTCTATATGTCTTTGACAGCCATTTTCAACATGGCATTTCAAACCCCACAACAGAAAAAGGACCAGCTTGACGTCAAAGGCGAGAAAAGCCTGACTAAGATGCATTAGCCCTACTGCGAAGTTATAGATTGTTTAAATAGTCTCCTAAAAAGAAAATTGATCCACTATTATTAATGTCACTCACTGGAGAGATAACGTACAGCCGCTCTCCATCGAAGGGGAAAAACCAGTATTGATTACGAGACATCTTTTTAATAAACACGTATCTCCTTATGGATTTCAGACAGGCCTGGTTGGTAATGGCATTCACAACCTGTAAAAAACTGTGCCGAAGATAAATGAACAGCCTCAAGGGATTGTTGTGAGGTGTCTGACGTGAACTTCAGAGTGGGTGGCTGGCAACAACTGGGTTCTTATGACAAATAGAGTGATCGAACTGTATCAGCGGACAACCTCAGGCAGGTCGCCAAACAGAAGTGTTTTTTTATGCAAAAAGCGTTTGAAGACGTTCAGGATTGTGAGTGTAGGATAGAGTGATGTAGCTCAAGGGAGAGAATGCTCAGTTAACGGATGACAGCACAAGGACCCAATCTTAAAGTCTAGGACAAATGACCTTCGCGGGACAGCAGCAACCAAGGCGATGTCACTTATTTTGTGCAGATTTTTTTCACAGACAGAAGTTGTAGCTTGTTCACAGGTTTTCTGAAATGTGAAGATATTGAAATGGTGAGAGAATAAAAATGACAGATGACAAAAATTGTTCTTTTCCAGAAGCAGTCGTATGAAGCTTTTTTTTTCTTCAAAGTACAGTCTTTGAAAACACTTGAGCACTCAAAAACAAAGTGAAAGATAAAACTGTAGCACACAAAAACTACACAAATGGTAGACTGATTCAGAAACTTTATCAAATGTTATTTTTTTATGTTTAATAGACTGAAGTGAGGATTTGGAGGCTTGCAGTAGCTGTGTATGCTAGTACTGCATGACAGAAACATGTTTTGTTCATAGTAACACAATCATGCTCTACATATAGCAGAAATAATAATGTTTATATAGTGCATAGAATAGGCCTCACAGTGGCGCAGTGGGTAGCATGTTCGCCTCACAGCAAGAAGGTCGCTGGTTCGAGCCTCGGCTGGGTCAGTTGGCGTTTCTGTGTGGAGTTTGCATGTTCTCCCTGTGTTGGCGTGGGTTTCCTCCGGGTGCTCCGGTTTCCCCCACAAGTCCAAAGACATACGGTATAGGTGAATTGGGTAGACTAAATTGTCCGTAGTGTTAGATTTTTAGATTATTTAATTCTGTGTGATTTTTGAGTTGATTTCCTCATGGGAACCAAAAATTGTCAATTAACTGGTATTTCTATACTTGTGGGGAATACAAGGTTCACAGACACAACACGCACACGCACGCACGCACGCACACACGCACGCACGCACGCACGCACACACACACACACACACACACACAGAGAGAGAGAGAGAGAGAGATGTTGCATTGATGAAATATATACTATTATTAAAACTATTACTATTATTATAATAATTATTTATTATTATTTTAATTTTTTTATTAATATTATTATTTATTTTATTTTGTTTTATTTTGTTTACTACTATTAATACTACTATTTACAGTGTTTACTATGCATGTTCTTTTAATGTAAACTTTTAATGTAAAAATAAATGATTAAAAGATTTTAGAGAATGAGAAAGAGCTACTTTAGAGAATGAAATACATTTCTACATTAAAGAAAACCACTCACAGTTTTTCTTCAGTAACAGATCAGATTTTCAATAACATGAAAAGTATTGTTCATTAATACATAAGGATTGTCTTATGACCTCAAGCAAACCAAAATTAAACTCACATAATGAAGTGCACCTTTTACATTTTTTTTTATATTTCAAACTCCATAGGTCTGGACAAATATATGACTGAAAAAAAATTATATATATATAGGTTGACAAACCAATAACTAGGTATTCATGTAAACACTGTCAGTCCTGTTCACATTAATGTAAACAGATTTACAGTATAATAATAAATAATCTCAGCTACATAATAATAATGCGTGAAAAACAATAGTAAATAATGTGGGATCTGTGCATTAGACCTTGCAGTATAATTGCAGACAACTTGAAAATAACCATTTCCCGTGAACTACATTTTTCAGTTTTATGGAAACAAAAGCAGAGTAAACCCAAAATGAGTTTCCTTTATGATTCAGGATTCACCTCAGCATGTTCAAAATCTCCTCCGTCCCCGGCGTCTGCTCTGAACGATCCAAACCTTTCGTTCTGTATGACAACAGACACCTGAACAGATGGATGCCATCGCAGGCAGACTGGGCCCGCTCGCGCTCTTAAGTACATCGAGAATCACTGACAGAGAGAATGATGGAGCACCTGGCGTGGGAGAGAGACCTTCTGTTATGCCACTGTAAATTGGCTTGACAAGAAAAACGTTTCGCCTCTCAATGTCAGCCATTTGCGCGCTGGCGTAAACGGAACTGCAGGGCCGGCAGGTGCGGCGCAGGAAAGGGGAAAACTGATCCGCTGAACACATTTGCCTCATTAAGTGAGCTGCCCCGAGGCCATGAATTACGTTTGCCATTTTAATAGCTACCGAAATCCAAGTTAGAAATTGCCAGAATGTTTTGTAGAAAGTTCTAGATAGTCATAAATTAAAGTGTTGCTGTGTACTGTAAAACTTGCTAAAGTGTTAATAAAGGGTGTTTTGCCAGTTTGTAGGGTGTTGTTAGATAGTTGCTAGGTTGTATGTTGTTATTTAGGAAGGGCTATCTAGCTTATGTTGTGTTTAGGTGGTTTATAGGCAGTTGGTTGAATGTATCTGGACGTTGTTTTAGAATTTATTTGTTGCTAAGGAGTTGGTTTCTGTAATTCTTCTGTAATCTTTCATTTGTTTGGGTAGTTGCTATGTTATATTATGTTATAATATATATATATAAATATATATATATATATATATTTATTTATTTATTTTTTTTTTTTTTTTTTATGGTTGCTAGGGTGTAGCATAAGTAACAATGTAAACAGTAATGGTCCAAATACCAAGCCCTGGGGTTCCCCATAATGCACTTGTGATTGGTATGAAATCTCTTCATTACTACAAAGAAATAATAACAGTATTCAGTGGTTGTTATAAACAATTACTATGTTGATTTTAGTGGTCGCTAAACTGTTGCTGGGCAGTTGGTAAAATATAGTGGGAGGTTGCTAGTGTGACTTTAGCAGTTGCACTGACAAAGCCATAGCTACAATGTCTTTAGGAGTTACCACATTATTCTGAGTGGTTGCTAGGATGTTGATATATGGTTTCTACTGTATTCTTGGTGGTTGGTAAGCTGTTGATATAAAGTATATTGTTTCTAGGGTGTTTTGGGTAGTTGTCAGAGCATTATTAGAAGTTGTAGGTTGTTGCTAGGTATTCGGTAGAATGTACTGGTAGGTTGCTAGTGTGTCTTAAGCAGTTGCACTGACATAAAGCGGTAGCTGCAATGTATCCAGTGTTGCTAATTTGTTCTGAGTGGTTGCTAAGGTGTTAATATATGGTTTCTAATTTATTCTGGATGGTTGGTAAGCTGTTGATATAATGTAACTAATGTGACTAATGTAATTTGGGTAGTTGTCACAGCATTATTAGACAACTGCTAAGTAGGTGGTTCCTAGGTTGTTGCTAGGCAATTGGTAGAATGTTTTTAGCATTTGCATGGATGCTAAATTGTAACTACAGTGTTTTAAAGGAGTTGTTAGCATGTCCTACGTGATTGCTATAGTTGTGGATCTATAGTTTTTAGTGTGATCATTAATTAATTCATCATGTAAATGTGTTTATTTGCTTTATGTGGTTTTTAAGGTGCCTCACGATGGCGCAGTGGGTAGCACAATCGCCTCACAGCAAGAAAGTCGCTGGTTCGAGCCTCGGCTGGGTCAGTTGGCATTTCTGTGTGGAGTTTGCATGTTCTCCCCGTGTTGGCGTGGGTTTCCTCCGGGTGCTCCGGTTTCCCCCACAAGTCCAAAGACATGTGGTATAGGTGAATTGGGTAAGCTAAATTGTCCGTAGTGTATGAGTGTGAATGAGTGTGTGTAGATGTTTCCCAGTGATGGGTTGCAGCTGGAAGGGCATCCACTGCGTAAAACATATGCTGGATAAGTTGGCGGTTCATTCCGCTGTGGCGAACCCAGATTAATAAAGGGACTAAGCCGAAAAGAAAATGAATGAATGAATGTTTTAAGGTAATTTCTAAGGTGTAGCATATGTAAATACTTACAGTAGCCTTGTGGCATCGATACCTGTCGGATGTGCGCGCCTCCATCCACTCACTCAGCACAAACGCATTCTGGCCACTTGAAGTTGTTTTTATATGGTGTTATGGCCCACTGCAGTCTAATATGTCCCATCATGGTTTAACTTTGTTCATTTATCAAGAGTTTACAGCTATTTCACATTTTATGCTGAAAACTTGCATGGTTCAGGTTTTTATCAGTTTAAAGATTCCAGCGTAACATCCGGCAGAAACTCAAACTTGTGTACATTTCTCTCTCAGCTCATGAATGCTGTTTTGTAAAAAGTAGATTATAGGGCTATGTGTTTTGTGCTAACCTCTGACATTTGTAAAGGATTTTTCTATGTGTTTCAATAGCAGATTTTTTAAAAATATATAGAGTGCTCAGCATATATGAGTACACCCCATTTTGAAAATGAATATTTGTATCCATTTCTCAATGAATATAGGCAATGTATTTTGGTGTATTTAAACAAAACCGATTTAATAAACAGATATATTTATCAAAATAATATTTTAGTCACCAAACATATTTAAAATTTGTAAGATAATACAATTAAATTCAAGCCAAATATTGCAAAAAATACAATGCAAAATATTTTTTTTAATTTTGCTTCTCTTGATTTTTCCTCTTTTTTAAATTTGTATTTAATATTTTTCTATAACATATAAATTTGGGTGTACTAGTTTTTGGACCGTTATCGTAAGTTATTTTGTTAGATAAGCTCCAGATTTGGCTTCAGTACGGACTAATCTAATGAATATGTGCAAATATAATATTGTATAGCTTCCTATTAAAAATATGAATTGAAAATAGATTTGTGAGGGGTGTACTTGTATATGCTGAGCACTGTACATACTGAATCAAACAGTGATGACCAAACAATGGTACAAATCGAACCAACAATTTTGTAAACAGTTCCACCACTAATATATGAAAGAAAGAAAGAAAGAAAGAGAAAGAAAGAAAGAAAGAAAGAAAGAAAGAAAGAAAGAAAGAAAGAAAGAAAGAAAGAAAGAAAGAAAGAATATATAACAGTACAGCTATAATTAGAATCAGTGTCTTTGTGCTTTATTTCCTCAAAAGTATTAACAAAATGTAAATTCAGAAACTTCCCATAGAGGGCAAACTGAGTTAATTAAATCTATATTGAAACAGCACATTGTAAAGATTACAACTTGACATTTTAAACTTTTTTTCTGAAAAATCACTTTGGCTTTCCACCAAGAAATTACCAGTTTACATGGTTTGGCCTTTTGGGCCTAACAAGAAACTTGGGAGCCAATTTTAACTTTAAACCTGAACAAGAAGACAAAAAGCATTTCAGAAAGTATTTAGTTGAAATTTTCAACTCTTTGCACTAAAACAGATGAGTCGTCTAATGGCTCCATCTGTTTCTTGCAGTTTTATGTTCTCATTATCTGGCCATTGGACACAGAAGGTGGAGGACAGGTCACAGTCTTTTAGTTCTCCACTTCGCTTTTACCTTCTGCTTTCTTCACCTTATAATGTTCCTCGCTGAGCTTCCTTAACTGTTCTGCAGCCTGTGAACAGAGTGAGGGAGAGACAAAGAAAGAAAGAAGATTCTGATTTTGTGAACTCAAGCTCAAATTGAACACTACCAGTACTTTTGATCAAAAGTTAGAGAGAAGAAAGATTTAAAGGAATAGACCACTTTTTGGCAAATAATAGGCTCATTTTACAACTTCCCTAGAGTTAAACAGTTGAGTTTTACCCTTTTGAATCCATTCAGCCACGTCTGGCCGGAGCACTTTTAGCTTGTTAGCTTTTAATTGGATTAGACCAATTGTATTAGCATCTCGCTCAAAACAATCTAAAGAGTTTTGTTAATTTTCCTATTTAAAGACTGACACTTCTGTAGTTCCATTGTATACTAAAAGTGACAAAAAATGAAATATTGCTATTTTCTAGGTACATCTAGATCCTATACAGCAGTGGTTCCCAACCTTTTTATCACCGCGGACCGGTTAACATTTGACAATTTTACCCCGGACCTGTGGGGGAAGGGGTGAGGGGGGGGGGTTAGGATTGTAGATTGCTAGGCGACCATCAACCGTTTTCCCAGAGTATGACAAGCTGACAAAACACTTATTTATGGAGAAAATTACAAAGCAGTGTTGTTCAGTCTAGGTGGTCTGTGTTTGTCAAATTATGAAGCTGATCGGTCAGTTCTTGTCATGTGACTTGCGGGTTGCTCGTGGCATTCATTCAAGTGGGTGTGTCTGGAAGGTGCGATCGTGTCACGCCTCCATTGGAAATAATGAATTTGTGCGAACCCTAGAAAAGACGCGATATGCGAATGGCCCCTAAAAGGCCGCTGTCATTTGCGATCTTCAGCAGTTGATCTTCTTACTGATTTGTTGACAAATGGGTAGCGGATCTATTCCTTGGCAGTTCGCGGATGCTTTACTGGGCCTTTTCCCCTTAGCAAAGAAAAATTTCAAAGACATCTGTTTCTTACTCATTTTGCTGTTTGTGGGTTAAATTTGGGCCCTCAAGTGACCGAGATGTAACCGAGAGAATACGGTCAATTTTCAAAACAAAATATTTTTCAAAATAAAAGATCGTTCAGACTCAGATAATAAATAAAACAGAAATAATTAATGATTTCTTGTGCGGCCCGGTACCAATTGATCCACGGACTGGTACCGGTCCACATATACAGTACTCTCAGTCCAGTGTAATAATCAAGGAACTTTGCTGCCGTACTATAGCTGCAGAAGGTGCAAAGATATTACACATTGCTGTTACCTATACTGTACCTAGCTGGGGATTTTCAAGTACTGATAAAACCGAATTCAATAATTTATGCTAAGTTAAGCGGTAACACTTTAGAATAATGGTCCATTAGTTAATATTAGTTATGTACTTACTAACGTTAACCAAGTATGAATAATTTTGTAAAGCATTTAATAATCATAGTTCAACATTAACTAATGCATTATTAAAATCCAAAGTTGTGCTTGGTAACATTAGTTAATGTACTGTGAGTTAACATGAACTAACATTATTTAACTTCAATAACATTAACTAACATTAACAAAAATGAATAATTAGCATAACACATTTATCAGTAATTGTTTGTTCATGTTAATAAATACATTAACTAACATTAACTAATGGACCATTTTAAAGTGTTACCAGTTAAGCTAAAAGTCCTGCTGTCAAACTTGGAAATCATTCATTCATTCATTTTCCTTTGGCTTTATATTTTAGAATCGGCTTCTATTTCTTGCAGCTGACCAACAAAAAACTTTGACAATGATCAATTCAGGCATACTTTATTCAGTGTTAAATGCTAACAAAGTGAGTTTGAATGTCATTTTACATGACATTTATTGCCATACTACTGAAAGCAGCAGCAGATAGTTCACCTCAGATCTTGAAAATGAAATAAGCCATTTGAAACCAACACATACTAGTGATTCAGCATCTACATTTAATAATGTTAAAGAGGTTTAATATGTATTCATTAGATCATAAACCTTACCATTTCATGATTGAGTGCATATTCTGTGCTTTTGAATGGCTGTATTTAAATTTCTGTAATGTTTCATCTGGTGCAAACAGCCAAATTACTTATCACTCCAAATCAGGTAATGTAACGTGTTGTTAGGACACGGAGTCACAATGTAACCTGCTCACCTAATGTTTACATTCATAATATTCATATTATTTGCTAATTCATAACCTCATGTGGAACTCTTAATCTGCGTCTCATTTCAGAGTCTGCTACTGTCCACTGGAGGCCGCATTTCGGTTACGGATGCATGCTTTAAGAGCCTTTCTGACTGAATGAAATATGTGGTTTTCCAACAAGGCAATCTGGGGTGCTGAAATATAATTGGCTAAACTGACAGTGGGCGGGTTAAAAGAACCAAAACAAAGACAGCGTTCCGGCACATAACTGACATTTTTAAAGCATAATATCTGATGAGCACCTTTAAAAAGTCAGTAAACCTTTTATAATTATGCACATAGTTTGTTTATTTAATAATTAAAAGTAAACGAGTTTACTCTCTTACTAAGTAAAGTCAATCTCATTTTACAGTGTACAATTTACAGACAAAGCCATAAATGTGAAAACTAAACTGTAGTACAAAGGCAAACAAGCTGAGAAAGACGAGTGAAAGGCTGGAGCGATGGCAGAGTCGTGGTTCCAACAGCTGACTGTTCGCTCTCTCATTATCCTGAAGCACGGCCCTGTGAGGCTGAGATGAAGCGACTTCACGGCTCTGTCACATCCAGATCCAGTCTCTCAGCCACAGCGCTGTTTAATTCAAGGCTGTAGCCGCCATTGAGTAAGAGGTCAGTCTCATAAACACTGGCAGCTGGGCTCACCATAGGAGAGCCGCATTCATAAAGCCATAATAAATGTTACAGCACATTAAATCACCCCAGAGCTTCAGCATGAAGCCATTTAGTTATAATGCTAAAAAGCACCCATTGCATTACCCTCAACG
The DNA here is from genome assembly GCA_903798125.1 of Danio choprae. NCBI lineage: Eukaryota > Metazoa > Chordata > Actinopteri > Cypriniformes > Danionidae > Danio > Danio choprae. The sequence goes on along the minus strand of CAIGQW010053986.1, from coordinate 217,282 downwards.
GTCCTATGAAGAAACATATACTGCTTGGCAATAATCGCCATATGAATATGTGCTTGTGCGCGAGGGGATTCAGTCACAGACATGACTGTAGTCAGTGGTCACGTTTGCGAGTTTTAAATACAGTTGAAGTCAAAATTATGAGGCCTCCTCCTTTTTATATATATATATATATATATTTCGAAAATTATGTTTAACAGAGCAAGGAATTTTTCACAGTATTTCCTATAATATTCATTCGTTCATTTTCTTCTCGGCTTAGTCCCTTTTTTTAATCTGGGGTCTCCACAGCGGAATGAACCGCCAACTTATCCAGCATATGTTTTACACAACGGATGCCCTTCCAGCTGCAACCCATCACTGGGAAACATTCACACACACTCATACACTACGGGCAATTTAGCTTACCCAATTCACCTGTACCACATGTCTTTGGAATTGTGGGAGAAACCGGAGGAAACCCACGCAAACATGGGGAAAACATACAAACACCACACAGAAATGCCAACTGTCCCAGCCGGGGCTCGAACCAGTGACCTTCTTGCTGTGAGGCGATTGTGCTACCCACTGCGCCACCATGCTGCCCCTTTCCTATAATATTTCATATAATATTTTTTTCTTCTGGAAAAAGTTTTATTTGTTTTATTTCGGCTAGAATAAAACCAGTTTTACCTTTTTTTTAACTATTTTAAGGTCAATATTATTAGCCCCCTTAAGCAGTTTTCTTTTTTTCGGTTGGCAACAGAACAAATCTCTATTATACAATGACATGCCTAATTAACCCAATTAACCCATTTAAGCCTTTAAGTTGCACTTTAAGCTGAATATCTTGAAACAATATCTAGTAAAATATCATGTACTGTCATCATGGCACAGATAAAATAAATCAGTTATGAGAAATTAGTTTTGTTAATTAAACTATTATGTTTAGAAATGTGTTGGAATCTTTCTGTTAAACAGAAATTGAGGAAAAAAATTCAGGAGGGCTAATAATTCTGACTTCAACTGTATGCCATGATTGTGGACAACCATAGTTCATTTCAGATCGAGAACTATAAACTGTAAACCGACTACAGGAGATCGCTAAACAACCAATCACTCTGGAGAGAAAGAAAAAGAGCTAATGAATGCCAAATGAGCTCGGCTCCGCAGGTGCGACTGATTAGTCATTAGTGGAGTATATCAGTGGCTTCCTGATCTGCATCCTGATTTCGAGATGAAACCAGCCTTCCCACCAGTGCGGGCGAAGTCGCGACAGCGGCGGTCAAACTGGGCTCCTTTCCCTTCCCCTGGGTGTTTCACTGGTGCTAAATAAAAGAAAAGTTTTCTCTAAAAAAGCAGATCCCCTACGAGAGCAACACGGCCGAGCAGCGCGTCTTTTTATAGATGTAGTTTTGGCCGTGCATTTCTGGATGCAGTAGTTTCCTAAACCCGGATGACAGGATCACAGTGGGGGCTAATCCGCCGCCTTCGGGCCCGAGGACTCCTCACTCATTATCAGTGCGCTCTGTCCAAGCTTCCAGTGAGGGCACCAGTCCATCCTCTGGGTAGGCCGCACTCTCATTTGATGACACCGGGGACCAGATGTCCATCGCTGCATTGGAGGGCGTGTTAACATGCTCCGATGACGATCTGGACCCGCTGCCACTCTCCGGCTCCGGATTTGGAATCGGACATGTTAGCCATGTTATTCCGGGCTGCTTTGGCTGTAGGACTGGAGATGGCTTGTCCTTGAACTGCTTAGATGGGTGTTACATGGGGGCCAAGAAGAAGGCAAAGCCTTCTAAGCCCCCTGTTCTCTTTCTGCCCGGACCTTATGCGATCTCAATGGTGGAGCAGCTAGGGGGTATGAGGCGATTCCTCAGGTGGAGCGCGCTATTGCGGTCAATCTTTGCCCGCAAGGCGCCTCCACCTGGAGAGGTCCACCTAAACCCCCGTCCAAAGTGTGTAGGATGTCTGAGGCTCTCACGGCCAGAGCCTACAATGCAGTGGACCAGGCTGCTTCTGCTCTGTACACTATGGCCACCTATCAATGCTATCAAGAGATGCAGGAGAGTGGTTCTTCCCCGGGCTTAATGCACAAGCTCTGCATGGTGACAGATTATGCTCTCATGACCACCAAATTGGCCGTCCGTGTCCTGGGGAAGATGATGGCCACACTGGTGGTCCAGGAACGCAACCTCTGGCTTATCCTGGCAGATATGTCCCAAGCTCGCTTTCTCAACACACCCATATTGCAGGCTGGCCTGTTCAGCAACACAGTTGGGGACTTTACCCAGGAGTTCTTGGCGGTGAAAGAGCAGTCAAAGGTGATGGGAGAGGACATCTACCAGCGGTCTCAGAAACAGTGCTCTCCACACTGCCCCATCTGCCCCGGCTGCTACTTGCCGTGGGCGCCCACCCGCAACTACAACACCTGCTCCGCCTCCGCTGCCCTCTCCACCGGCCAAGCATCAGCGCCAAGCCACCCGCGGGACTGGAGCACCCCCGCCCCAGGGTGTTGTTAAGTCCGGTAAACGGACCGCAAAACATCCCTGAGACGGGTCACTCGGAGAAGAGGGGACCTGCTCGTTCCTTGGTGGGGGGCCGAGGACCAACTCAGTCCACAACAACGACTTTTATTCCACCGCTGGCTTTCAGGCTGGCGGTAACAATATTTTCAATAACAGAGCAGTTTCCTCTCTCTCCGAATGTACAAACCCGAGCCTTGCCTGTCTGGGACACTCCGCCTTCCACCTCGCAGCACCGGGCTATATCGCCACAGGTTTCCAGGGTACAAGGGACCGGTCTCCTTTCCCTCACCCCAGCCTCATCGCGGGAAGCCAGGGAGGAAGGTAAGAGGCTATCTCTTATTTTCAGCTCTTCCTCGGGCCACCCTGCTTCCCGAGGTGAGCAGTACCCTCCCCAGCTGCCCCTCCGCTGGCATGTCAGCTATCGCTCCATTGACGCCATTAGCACGAGCTCTACCAGCCTGGTTAGCGCTGCCCAGCCCGTTGCGGTGGCTTATGCAGACGATTAGACTGTTTAGCCAAGTTGAAATTGATGGTTGAAATTGATGTGTGCCATTCACATCCTGGGTGAGCTTAACCGTGCAGCCGATGTGCTCTCATGGCAGCTAGCATCCCAAGGGGAATGGAGACTCAACCCCGGTTCAGTCCAGCTGATATGGGAGTGCTTCAGGTAAGCCCAGGTTGACCTGTTTGCTTCTCCTGAAAACATCCATTGCCAGTTGTTTTACTCCCTGACCGAGGCCCCCCTTGGAACGCGCTGGCCCACAGCTGGCCACCGGGTATGCGCAAATTTGTATTTCCCCTCACCGAGAATACCCCTGAACTTGCCAGATTAGCGTAGTGTTATCCTTTCTTCAGGATAAGCTGGAGCGTAGGCTGTCACCCTCCAAACTGAAGGTTTACGTGGCTGTCATGTCCGCTCATCATGACGCGGTGGATGGCAACACTCTCTGGAAGCATAATCTAATCATCTGATTCCTCAGAGGTGTGCGACAATTAAATCCATCCCGCCCCCCTCTCACCCCCTTCGGGATCTCTCTGTAGTCCTGGCAGGTCTGCAGGGAGATCCATTCGAGCCACTCGACTCTGTATCCTTAAAAATTCTGTCCATGAAGACAGCTCTGCTGATCGCGTTGGCATCGTTCAAGAGAGTCGGAGATTTGGATTTTTGGTCAGCGAATCATGCCTGGAATTCGTGCCCATGGCTATGTGCCCAAGGTCTCCTCTAGTCTGTTTACAGACGCAAGTTGGAGTTCCCATATGAAGGGGAACATCCTGATTATGTACATAACCCACGTTCCCCGAACAGGGAATGGAGACGTGTGTCTCCACTACCACAGCAGCTGAGTCTCCAGCCGTTGGCTGAGTGTTCGGTCTTCAGCTGGCAAAAATCTGAGGCTCGCTCCGCGGACGCCACTGATATACTCCACTAATGACTTATCAGTTGCACCTGCGGAGTCGAGCTCTGCTAACTCATTTGGCATTCATTGGACCTTTTTCTTTCTCTTCAGAGTGATTGGTCATCTAGCAATCTCCCGCAGTCTGTTTACAGACGCACGTCTTGGTTCCCTATTCGGGGAACGTAGGTTTTGTACGTAACCAGGACGTTATGTCGGAACGACATTATGGAATGACAATGGGATTGTTTACAAAACAATGAAAAATATGTATATTTAGTCTGTGTGAAATCAAAATTAACAGTGCTTATTTTGCTAGCTACTGGCTGTTTATTGTGGGAGTAGAGCAAAGGATAAGTGCACTGGGATGTGCAGGGTGGTGAATTCAGTGTCCAAGGGTCTGGTGATCATGCATAGTGAAACTTAAGCCACACTGAACTGAACTAAACTCTAAAACCTGGACTTTACTTGAACTTGTTAAGCTGTTTGGCATAATCTATATTGTAAAAAGCGCTATATAAATAAACTTGAATTGAATTGAATTGAATAGTGAAGTGCCGGTCAGGGTGTCCAGTGGAAGAAGAGAACTCAGCAGGAATCCTGCTGTCATCATACTCGCCATCTCCCACGATGGCATCTATTAAATACTCCTCTTCCAATGAGCAGCAGCTGTCCCTGAACGGCACATGAGGAGTTGTGATTGCGGTGAGGGAGTTGTTTTCATAGCGATGCTGATGCTACACTGGCATCAATTTTTTTAAATATTTTTTGGTAATCTTCAATCAAAATCTGACCATTTGCTTCAACGCTTAGAGTGGCGTTCACTCTGTCAGTTTGATGGCTTCAGCCACAATATTATTAACCACACCCCTCTTACCATTAGTTTGCTATGAGGGAGTGATGCAAGTAACTTAGTAGTCTCAGCAGTAACTTCATGTTCATAAGGACTTCAAAGGTCCTGTGAAATTAAATTTAAACATTTTTTAGATGTTAGTATCAGTATTTTAGCTTTACGGATATCTATAAGCTAGTGTGTGTACAAAACAGTGACAAAATTTGCATTTAGAAGATATAAACCTGATAAAAGCATCCAAAGCTTTTGTCACTTCCAGCAGTTTGTCACTTCTGCCTAAATGGATCAACGATTTCTTTTCACGTCACCTCATACTTCAGTTTCTCATCAAATCTTGACCAATCAAATGCTCTCTAGTATCTGACATGTCCCACCTCCTTCAAGACGCTTTTATTTGATGCGTTTGAGTTCAGCCACTATCACTGACAGAGCTATGATAAAAACAAAATGCTATTGGCTGTTTTTTTAAGGAGGAGCTACTCTATGTACTCTATTAAGATTGCGTCAAACATCGAATTAAAATACACATTTTAAAGCACTTCAAGGAAACTTTAAATGAGATTGTAGTGGAATATAATAATAAAATACAGGAGAATCCCAGAAAAAAAAAAAACAGTTGACAGTTATACACAAATGACAAAGATAACAGAAAGGCTACCTAACACCACTGGGAGCTTGTAAATCAGAACTTCTCACTTCAGTTTGCTCACATGCTAAATAGGCTTTGAATTCCTCACTGAGGGCAACCCAGCTCGGTGCACAGAGGTCAGGTCAACAGATAAACTAAGTCCAATTTGTCACAGCCCAAACCATTCTCGCTCGTTTAGCTCGGAGAAAAACTGATGTCCTGGTTTAGCACTGATAACACTCAACGCCCGCTGATAAATTCCGCATTCAGGTGGACAAGCTCGGGGGGAAATGGCTTGGTGAGGAGTGTGAAAAGGGCTCAGATTGCTGTCGGAAGGGCCCGGTGATTGGACCCCGAATCGGACGGAGACCCAGCGTGACGGATCGCCGCTGACGGCCGGTGTCCTGACAACCTCCGGATGGAAGGCTGTAATTTGATCAAGCTATCAATCAATATATCCAGAAGGGCATCAATCAAGAGGGTAACGTGCTAATCCTGCTTCCTTCAGTGGCCTTGATGAGAAAAAGGAGACAGGGAAATGGGGGACTCAATTTCTGTTCCTTCTCTTGACAGAAGGGTCACCCTGGCCTGGATAAGCCTGACAGAAACACTTAGAAGTCCCACATGACTAGACACATTAATGGAGCAGGTGAAGTTGGTGCGGAAGTGCTGGAAATTCAAGTCATTGTGGATTAAACGAACGCCGCTGATGCTAATAACACCGAAGCGCGCCAAACTGCAGGAAGAAGTCACAAACTGTTAAGTGTGACATTATAACAGCGTTTTAAGACTCTTTTGTTGAAAGCTGGAGGTAAACAAAAGAAGTCACCTCAGTAGGCAATTATTAAAAAAGTCTGACAGGAAAAGACTTCAAAAGCCATTTATTACCTGTGGTTTTCAAATGTGGTGGATTTTCGGGTCATGAAAACCTGGCGTGAAGTAGGAGGTTATCAGCGGCTCGGGTGTTGAACTGGGTATAATTGGAGAGCTAAAGCTTAGTGAAAACTCTAAATGTAGTGGAAAGAGAGATAAAAACGGTCCTGAGTCTGAGGGAGAATGTTATCAGGAGGTCTGTCTGTGCGTTAAATTGAAGCCCAAATCCTGCCTGTAAACGAGAACTTGCGACCTGACCCGAATGGTTTTAAGATTTTATGAGCAGACTGGACATTGCTCACTCTTTTTATTTCCCTTTATTTGTGTAGAGCCAAGTGCATGCTTAAAGAGAGAGAACAGCAGGCTAGTCTCAAATTCAGGTCTTATTTAGATAAATTAAATAAACAATCAAATTAGTATTATTATAAATATGATTAATAAATTATTATTTTTTTCAAGTTGCACATTTAAAGAGAGAGAGCATGCTAATAATAATAATAATAATCGTAATAATAATATATGTAATTTATTTACTTTTTATTGGTTAAATTATTATTATGTATTGTCTTGAAAAGTTTGTTACTATAATTTTTTAATTATTATTCTAAATAATAATCATAATCATAATAATAGGCTAAAATAACTACAACAACAATAACATAATAATAATAATAATAATAATAATAATAATTATTATTATTATTATTATTATTATTATTATTATTATTATTATTATTATTGTTATTATTATTATTATTGTATTTTAATTTATTTTTATTATCTTTTTAATAATTAATTTATGAATGTGTGTATATTCATGATTTAACATACTCACAAATAAAATTTATACAGTCAGTTATGTGAAAATGGCTAAACATAATGGCTAGAACATAATTGTCAGCACTGTGCCCACCCACCCCCCCCACCCCCAACACCCCCCCCCCCACCC
>CAIGQW010053986.1:197953-209975 GCA_903798125.1 Danio choprae | reverse complement strand
CCCCACACACACACATACACTCACACACCCACACAAAACATAGAAAACACACCTGTTCAGGTGTAAGATCCCTCTGTTCATTAGCCAGCATCTCATACCCAACCATAAACTTGCGGATGGTTGCGGATCGCAGTAGAGGAGGATAATAGTGAGCGTGAAGCTGCCAGTGGCTCATGTCTTCATTCAGATGAATTCCTGTTGGCGCTCCTAAAAAACAGACCACAACATTGATCACACGTAATGGCACACTCCAAAACACAACATTGTTTCAAGTGCTGCATGTCATTTCAACTCATACGGTAAAAAAAAAAACATCAAGATAAATAGGCTGATAGGTCACCTAATCTGCTCCTGTGTCAGATTGGTTGCTGTCACCTCGGCAGCCAACGAGCTTACTTCTCATCAGTTTAAATGCTCCTCGTCATTTTACGCTGTCAAGCTGCGGCACATTTTCAGAGATCCTCCTCTATCCCATCTCCACCTGTGTTTAGATCTGCTACGGTGGTTACATATAAATGATGTTTGCAGCAGCAGCGTGTTATATTCTCAGACGGCATGTCTGTGTATATACTGGCAGTAGCAGGTCTCGGTAGCAGCAGCAGCAGCGTAGCAGATCTATACTGCCTAGACCAAATACATCAGCATTGCCATATACATATACATTACCATACTAAATCCAGAGAGTGTTCATGACAGAAGTTAGTTGGATTGTGTTTAGAGATTTACATTTTAAAGGACATACTTTGGAGCCCACCATGTAAATAAACACAAATTACCACAAGAAGGAAAAATGTTCATAATGTAATGCTAATAGAGTTTACAGACCAAGAGACAAGGCCAGGATTTTCGTTAAACAAAGCTACATTTTACACTTTGTGGTATTAAAAAATAAAGAAAAGCATAAAGCATTAGATAATACTAGGGTGAGAAAAATTATGACTGAATATAAAGTATTGGATGAACTATCCCTTTAAAGAAAATGAAACCTTTTTAAACCAGTATGACAATCTTTCTTGTGTTGAACATTTTATTATTATTATTTGTAAATCTATACAATGAAAGTCAATGGGAATCAAAACCACAGTGGAACCAATTTTATGAATAAAAGCCACACATTGTTTGTATAACCTATTGAATTACTGTGCAAACAAACAAACAAAAAGAAAAGATTACCAATAATGATAACCTGAAACAATGGCTAAATAGCTGCCATTTCAATGTCGGACAAAGTAATTAAAGATCACAAAGACCAATGTTATTAAAGTATTTTGAAATAAAGGACAATGATAAAGAAAGTACCATGGTCAAATGTAATTAAAGCGCAACAATGGGGCTGCAGAAGTAAAAAAATAATAATAATCCATTAATTATCTCCATAGAGAAATTATGTTTTTTTTAATGTAATGTTTGCAAAAAGAGCTTCTTTTGAATGATAATTATTGTGAAAAGCACAATGCAAATAAACTCGAATTGAATGTTTTAACAAAAGCAGCTAATCTATTAAAAACAGACAATACTTTAGATCTAAGTGTTTGTATATTCTTCTTTTGTTTGACACATCTGTTTGCCTTAACTTGGCATTTTTTTCAAAAGAATATTGGTTAATAGTGAAACATGTGCAGAAAAAAGCACATTATCCATAATGCTGTATAGAAAATGACCAATCGGAAAGTCATGAGATGTTTAACTCCGCCCACTAACATGAAGCACATACAATTACACATTCAAGTAACAGTCATTTAAAATGTTTCATGGGTTTGTAATTATTTTTCTCACTGTTAATGAACTAAATAGTGTTGCACCAATGTCTAATTTGTCCAATTTTCATATTTCATATTCAGTTTCCATATACTTTAATATGCTTCAAACTAAATGTTATAATGGTATAATTCTCTTTAAGCTTGTTGGCTTAGTTCATGGCTTCAATGTTTTGAAGTTTTGGTCCATGGTTACTGTTACATGGTTACCTTCAACCTTTCTTTTGTCGAACACAAAAGAAAATACTTTGAAAAATGCTAGAAAACGGATAACTGCTGACTTAGTATTTTGTATCCTTACTATGAAAGTCAATGTCTACAATTTCCAACATCAGAACCATATTTATGGATGAGCAAATGCTGAGCATTTTATTTATTTATTTATTTATTTTTGGATGAGCTATCCCTTTAATGAAGACTTTTTTTATCAATGGATAAAATCTAGAAAATAATTGTAGAAATTGTAGAAATACTTTTGAAAACTGGGAGGTCACTAATGCACTCAATTTACTTCTAGAGGAATGTCAAGGTCCCTATATAGTGAACACATGTGATCTTTGCAAATAATCCAAAGTTCAGTCGTTCCTATTAAGACACAGCAAGCAATGGCTCATTAAGTTTACTATGTGTTTCATTTTAAGCAACAGATCTTGTTCACCAAAAAATGCTTGCTATCCTGATGGCGGTCAAATTCAGAAACCTTCAAAAAGTCAAAAACAGCTGGCTGGGTTCGATCAAATTGGCTTGGCATCCATTATGTATTACTAGTGTCTGCGGCTACATAATAGATGAATCTGGTGAACACAAACCACAGTAAATAAATCCAGAATGAAATACCCAGTCAACATACAGAAAAAACTGGCCTGCGAATGTTTAAATGATATTAATTCATATACATTCATGTTTTACAATAAATAACCAACAATGTAAATTCATACTATTAGTTATTTAGTAGTGTCATTCACAATGATTCATGCACTCTTAGAAATAAAGATACAAAACCTGTCACCTGTCATCTTTTTAAAAGGTACACTTTTGTACCTTACATGTGCACATTTCGTACCTTAAATGCACAATTTTGTATCTTTGAGTTATACATTTATACTTTTTAGGTATTAATATGTACCATTAAGGTACATATGTGACCCTGTGAGGTAAAAAGTGTATCTTTTGAAAAGGTACCATCCCAGTGACAGGTTTTGTACCTTTATTTCTGAGAGTGTGTGGTTGTAGATCTTCCCCTCGTTGGAAACTGTTAATTAATACATATTTATTGTCTGATTTAGATACACTTCTCTGCTTCAAATCTAAGTTTGTAATGTTGTTATTTGCCTTGAAGCGGATTGATTTGGTTCATGGCTTACATCCTGTATATTAAAAAGGATAGTTCAATCAAATTGAAAATATTCTCATACTTTGCTCAACCTGTTCCAAATATGAACACAAAACACAAAAAAATAAGATATTTTAGGGAACACTGGTCATTAAAGAGTCCTATTATGCTCTTTTACAAAGTTTTGATTTTATATAATTGGTATACTGGTGGCGCAGTGGGTAGCACTGTCGCCTCAAAGCAAGAAGGTCGCTAGTTTGAGCCTTGGCTGGGTCAGTTGGCATTTCTGTGTGGAGTTTGCATGTTCTCCCTGTGTTTGCGTGGGTTTCCTTTGGGTGCTTTGGTTTCCCCCACAAGTCCAAAGACATGCACTATAGGTGAATTGGGTTAGCTAAATTGTCTGTAGTGTATGTGTGTGAATGAGAGTGTATGGGTGTTTCCTAGTGATGGGTTGCAGCTGGAAGGGTATCCGCTGCGTAAAACATATGCTTGATAAGTTGGCAGTTCATTCCATCCTGATTAATAAAGGGACTAAGCCGAAAAGAAAATGAATGAATGAATAATTGGTGTACTAGAACATGCTCTCATGCATTATTTTTCATATAATTTGCATTATTACAAGAAGTTTCTCCCCAGCCTAGCACAAACCACTCATTTAGTTCTGGGTTTGATGAATGCCCACTTTCCGAAAAACAAAATGTGACTGTTAAGATGTCCCAGTGTGTTTTTATTGGAAAACAACTATGTTTCAGTATTGAAAACACTTGTTTTTTGTTGTTGACATTTTTACCTTTACTACAGTAGGACTGCGAAGGAAGTGACAGGAAATTAAGTTGGAGAGAAAACAGGATAGGCATTATCGTGAACATGCACCCTATACTGACACTGAGGAGAAGGGTTTTTGTTTGGGTTTTCTTTGTGCACACAAATGTATGCAGGATGAGGGAGCTCTCAGGTGTCTTTTAAAACATCTTACTTAAGTTCCAAAGATGAACAAAGGTTTTAGGAGTTTGAAATGTGGGTGAGTAAAAAAATAACAGAATTCAGTTTTGAGTAAACTAACCACTTGTTAGTGGTAATAATGTTTGTAGTCCAAACGAGTTATTCGCTGTATTTCTTGAAAAGAGATATTTTTAAAATGAAATATCTCCCTTTGGAGTGGACTTTGCGATCTGTAAGCTTTTAGACCCAATCATGCACACTACACACTGACTATGTTTACATGGACATCAGTAATCTAATTATTTGCCTTAATCTGAATAAGACAATAATATGATCAAGGTGTTTGCATGAGTTGCTTTTTGAATGTTCCTTTCATGTTCCTGTTTTACATGTTATTTCACATACCTCATTACGTCACCATTTGATGCTAGTTTCCTCCAGCCTTTCACGCAAAAACTGTTTGTGTTCCTCGTGGCACCATATGTGATTTTGGGCATTTCATTTTTAAATTTGTTAAATAAGTTCAAGTGCAGTTAATTTCTCACACTATGCGTGCGAACAGACAACAGTGGATACAAATCTTCAAGCAACAGGACACCTCTGCAGTCAGATACTATTGGGTTTCATTCACTAACTTTTCATTCCTGCCCGCGCGACAAGTCATCGTTTCCCACTCGCCAAAAAATGAGCTCTGCTTCTTAAAGCCATTCTCATTTTTTCGTCGCCAAATGCCTGACAAACGCCATGTGTGCGTCCTGTCGCAAAATAGCAAAAAGTACTATAAAACGGTAATAGTTTGATTAAGCTCTGTACTGCACTTTAATAATGCAACTAAAATAGGAATATTCCACATCTTAATTCAATTTCTGTTAAGTTTGATTATGACTAAAGTCGGATTAAAGTAATCAAACATCACTGTTTGCATGTTAGACTCTTAATCAGAGTATTATCTTAATCATATTAAAATCATACTTTTGATGTCCATGTACATGTACTGACTGACTAACATTCAAAAAATAAAAAAGGAATAACAGGATCCCTTTAAATCTTAAAAAAGTCCAAAACGACGTCTCGACCCATTCAAATTGACTTGGCCTCCATATGTATTACAATAGTGTCTGCGGCTAGATCAAAGATGAATATGCCAAACAGAGCAAACCACAGCAAATAAAGCCTTAATTAAAAACCCAGCCAGCATACAGTAAGACGGCCTGCGAACGTTTGGAAGCCAGTGGCATGCGAGACAGGTTTCACGGTGCATATTAAGTTATAAAATGGCTGTGAGAACCAGCGGTTTGGCCGTCTGCCCAATCCCAGATCCCCCTCTCTTATCCCCATGTAATGAATGAAAAGCGTATCATGCAAGTTAAATCAGATTCATCCTGACTGCTCCAGCGCAACGGCTGTTCATTTCCTTTGCGGACATGCTTGCTGGATGTTGCTGGGTTTGGATCGGGGTCTTTCACAGGCACACATCTCTTTTTTCAGCCCGTCTCGAGTTTCTTCTCCATTTTGTTGACTTGCCTGGTTTACATTCGGCTCTCAGGGTTTCATCAATGGAAAGGGAAGGTATGCGGGGCTCACTGGCTAGTGGCCATTTTCATCTGTGCCAGTGAAAATAATGTGCGGCTCAGATTCTCCAGCACTGTACTTATTGTAAACAGTCTGAACGTGTAAAAAGCCTTGGCGCTATGGCCAGGAATATCAAGTTCGGTGATCTGAGCTTAATAAGACATTCCATGTCCATTTAACAATTATAGTGATGTCATCATTTGTAATAAAATTTTGAATGCTGCCTGCCTGGATTGGTTCATATGTCTGGGTTGAAACAAAAGACAACTATATAATTATTAATAATTATTGCAAAATGTTAATTAATCTCCTAAATCGGGCGACGCGGTGGCGCAGTGGGTAGCACTGTCGCCTCACAGTAAGAAGTTCGTTGGATTGAGCCTCAGCTGGGTCAGTTGGCATTCCGAGTTTGCATGTTCTCCATGTGTTCGCGTGAGTTTCCTCCGGGTGCTCCGGTTTCCTCCACAAGTTCAAAGACATGTGCTATAGGTGAATTGGGTAAGCTAAATTGTTCGTATGTGTGTGCATGAGAGTGTATGGGTGTTTCCCAGTGATGGGTTACAGCTAGAATGGCATCTGCTGTGTAAAACATATGCTGAATAAGTTGGTGGTTCATTCCGCTGTGGCGACCCCTGATTAATAAAGGGACTAAGCTGAAAAGAAAATGAATAAATGAATGATATGCTGGATCAATAAATTAATTTGCCCAAATATGCCCTTATGAATATTAACTGTGATTTTATTGTAGTAAAAGTTTAGTAACCATGTTTTTTGTTGTTGTTTTTTTGTGTGTATGAATAAAACCATACAAAAAGCTAAATTTAATAAATAAATACATTAATTAATTAATTTAAAATTCTAATTTTTTACAAATTCTAATTATTAATAAGAAACTGATATAAATATAAGTGGATCTTGTTTATAGCAAATGTTTTCAAAAATGTTATTGTTGTTATTAGTTTTTACTAAAGTACTTATAAAAAGGAAGATTTTTTATTTTTACTCTAACAAAAAGAAAGTCTGGTCTCAATATTTCATCTACTCTCTATTATACATACTCTATTTTATTTGAACCATGCATGCATACATGTATAACATTACAGTATGTATGCATTATTCATATAAAACTATAAAAATATTACATATCCCACAGCCTTGCCTGATATGCATTTTTTGAAAAACAACATAGAACGTAAAATCTGCTGACTCAAAATGTTAAATACTGTACAGCTGTGCCAAATAAATCATTCAAACAATCGATTCTGAGATTTTAAGCATCACTTTTCTCCATTGAAACAATTTTGAGCTTAGTTTTTAACAGCAGATGGTACTCGATGCTAGTTTTTAACAGCAGAGGGTGATCGAGGCAATTTTTAACAGCAGATGATGCTCTATGCTCGTTTTTAACAGCACACAGTGCTCTATGCCAGTTTTTAACAGCAGATGTTGCTCTTTGCTAGTTTTTAACAGAAGATGTTGCTCTTTGCTAGTTTTTAACAGCGGAGCTCTAGGCTAGCTTTCATAGCTCTGATCCCTCCACTAACATGGTGGTGTCCATCAGCCATCGTAGATCAAATAATATGATCATTATTAAGCTGTATAAATGATGCAATACATGTTCATACACCAATTTTAAAATCAGAACATCAGCTATTTCACAATGTGATTATAATGTTTGTCAATATTTGCAGAAAGAGGAAAAATGAAACAAACAAAAACATATCCATAAATCATCGGGCTGTGGTGTGTCAAGTGATACACTGCATTGAAAATAATGATCACATTAAAAACACGCATGCATGGGGGTCAGTGGTAGTATTTAAAACTTGTGTGAGGGTACTGTATACTAAAAATCTCAGAATCGATGCAATCGATTATATATATATTTTTTGTCACAGTTCTACTATTAAAGTTACAGTGACAACTTCCATTGTGGATACAAGCACTGTTTGAAATTTGAAAGAAAACTAAACACACACACACACACTTTCTTTTTACAAGAACCAATTAAAATCAAGGCTGAAGCTCTACTAATGTTGCCCGCCTCATTAGCAGTGACAATAGAGCATCACAGCAGAGCAGGCTCCGCTATCTCTGCTAACATACAGCGCAAAGAATATCAGAAGGTGGTTAAAATAAAAAATAGGGGGAAAAATCATTCTCACTGTAAATCTCACACAGGATTCAAAGCACAGTTTGAGAGGCTTAAATATCAGCCTGCTCCTCATGAAAAGCTACTGTATGGCTTTAGTAGACTTAGGTGCCATATTAGACTAGTGTGTTTTTGTTTTAGAATGTTTTAGCATGTAAAGACTGACGTTTTTATTGCGTTTCAGAAGAATATCTGAAATCTCCATCCACACTATACAATTTAAAACCCATGATATATGACCATTCACTGGGCATGCGTATATTTAGTTGGCATCTGTACTTGCAGTGTACCGATTGTGTACCGAAGAGCATTCAGAGAGTGATTGTGGATAGCCATGCCTCCTTTTTCAAAAACACCACTGCTTCCAAACTAAAATGGGGTCTTTAGCAGTTTCAAAACACATGGGTTGAAGATACTGTAGTATTGTGGATAACAGGAGTACCTTTCAAAAGCTGTACTTATTTTAAAACAAAAATGCACTAGTGTAAATGGCACCTTAATGTTGAGAGAGGTACTGTAATTTTATGGTATTTTCACAATATTTTGCAGTACAACAGTATTATTATCATACTAGATTTTACATTTGGTTATATTTTAATTGGTAAAAATCTAGCAAAATATTTATTTTTGTAATTTCTTTGTATTATTTTAAGGAGTTCACACACACACACACACACACACACACACACACACACACACACACACAGACACACACACTGATTGATTGATTGATTGATTGATTGATTGATTGATTGATTGATTGAGTAAATCATTTACTGTTAATTTGATTTGGCTGTGAACTATAGATATTTGTAGTTTGATCCCACCACAATTTGTTTGTTTTTATTATTTAGAAAAGTGCATCTTGAATATGATAACGTTTTATATGAATGAATGAATAAATGAATGAATGAGATTTTAGCATTTAGATCCAAGTCCATCTCCAAATAGCTATTTCCGCTTTAAAAATACGTTGTCTCCGTGATGAATAGGATTAACAAAATAATAAGGCAAGCTGAATTCAAGGTATGCTTTTAGAGCTTTTATTCAATTAAAGTCTCCATATTTCTTATCCACAAAGGTATGTTATGTTTACTTGTTTTGGAAAGGCTGAAGTTATCTAATAATTCCCAATTTGCAGCGCTGTGCAGAAAAAGCCATAAAACAAACAACTTCAATGACAGTAAAAGCAGGATTTTGGGAGCTTCACTAGTAAAACTGACTGGCTGGTAATTTTTTTTCTTTCTTTTTTTTGCTTTCGCAGTCTGAATAATGTTCCTGTTTCTCTGACTAAAAATATGAATCCATAAAAGAGGCCTCCAACGTTCTGATTAAATTATTCAATGTGAAATGCATTTCATTTCTCGCTGAAAAAGAAGAGCTGTTCATTATATTAAGTGTGAGATGATGAATAAATTGTGGTGTGCCGTTTGGTTTATACTGTACTCCTACAGCCTTGGGTGATGGAAGAGAAAACCTGTTCAGCATGCTAGATGTGTCTAGACAGACTGAAAGAAAGCTAGTTGGATGTTATTGCTGACCCTGTGGCCTTTGTTTCTGACATAGCTTTCAACTGAAAAAACTTACATATACGTCTTTACACTACGTAGAGTATTAATACTTGCTCTGTTGAAGGTCAATGTTAATAAAAAAAAAATAACTCAATGTTTTTTTTTATTAAAATAAAACAAAATTAAATTAAATAATAAATAAATATAAATAATAATATAATAAAGATAAAAAATGGCTTTAAAAATAAAATAAAATAAATCCTCAAAATAAAAAATACAATGGTTTAAAAATGTAATAAAATAAAATAAATAATTGTTCAATGGTAAAATGGTATTTAAAATAAAATAAAATAAAATAAAATAAAATAAAATAAAATAAAATAAAATAAAATAAAATAAAATAAATGAAACTTTTACTTTTCTGGTGATGTCAACAAGCCATGCTACAATATCTGGCTTTTGCCCATTTAATTTGCATTTAAAACAAAACAATTTGACAAAATAAAATACAACTTCAAGTATTAACTAGGTAAGTAAAGTGTGATGACAAAGCTGAACTAGCATGTTTCTAGCACAAATTAACATGTTACTGCCATGTTTTTAGCATGAATTATCATGTTGCTACCATGTTACTAGCATGAATTAGCACATGTCTAAAAAAACACGATTTAGGCTGTCACTTGCATTATTCCAACATGAATTAACATGCTTGTTGTATGAATTGTCATGCTTGTCCAGTTGTTAACTTAAACAGCATATTGTTAACATGGGTGACATGGTGGCTCAGTGGTTAGCCTCACAGCAAGAAGGTCGCTGGTTCGAGGTCGTTGGTTTCCCCCACAGTCCAAAGACATGCGATACAGGTGAATTGGATTAACTAAATTGGCTAAGTTTCCCAGTACTGGGTTGCAGCTGGAAGGGCATCTGCTGTGTAAATGCTGGATAAGTTGGCAGTTCATTCTGCTGTGGCGATAAATAAAGAGACTAAGCCGAAGGAAAATGAATGAATGAATAAATTGTTAACATGCTTTTCTTATGGTTAACATTTTGTTAACATACATAAATTAGGACTTTGTTAGCATGTTTCTGGCCTGAATTAGCATGTGGCTATCAAAAATTAACATGTTTGCAACTGTTTAACAAGAATTTGCATGTTTGGTGCTATGAATTAGCATTTTTCTAACATGGTCATGTCGCTAACATGTTTCTATTGTAGTTAACATAATGCTTCTAACATGAATTAAATATTGTTAACATGTTTCTTAAATTAATTAACAGGTTGTAACATGTTTCTAGAGACATTAGTGCATTGTTAGACTTGATATTAATTGAATAGGCTATTGATTGTATTGAATTACTGTGAGTGATGATGATCATTCCAAGATAATGGACACATCATTATCATCATGTATTGATCAGTCAAATGTGGCATCAGCGTATGAATCTGTTGTTCAGACTAGCTTTTAGCCCAATGCTAAGCAGTTGCTAAAGTTGCTCTGATTAGAATTCAGCTCAATACTAAACAGTTCCCCTTCATATGGGAACTCCAACGTGTGTCTTACAGACTATGGGAGTACGTCAGACGACCAATCACTCTGGAGATTAAGAAAACGGGCCAATGAACGCCAAGTGAATTGGCGGAGCTCAGCTCCACAGCTGACAGCGCTTAGCCATTAGCGCTATATAAGCTGTCTGCTGTGAAGCGAGCCTTAGAATTGTTACTTCAGAGCCTCACTGAGACTGGAGCAAAACCTCTGCTAAGCTGAAAATACTGAAAGTATTACTCACCAGTGTGGGAGAAGACGCAGAAGCGGCGGTCGATCTGGGTTTCCCGTCCCCTTGGCGTTTCACTGGTGTGAAAAATAAAAGAGCAGTTTTCTTTAAAAGAGCAGAGTTCCCTAAGAGAGCAACACGGTCGAGCAACGCGTCTTTTTCAAGATGTCGTTCCGACTGTGCGTTTCTGGATGCGGTGGTTTCCTCGCCCCGGATGACAGGCACGAGCATTGCATCACATGTCTGGGGGTCCGGCATGTTGAAGCGGTGCTCGCGGACAGTTCTTGCCCTCACTGCGAGGGCTTGACTGTTGCACAGTTAAGGTCGCGGCGTATCCTAGTATTAGGGTGCGTCACCCCTGCTGCTCCCCGCTATGCGGTTAGCACTCGGGCAGGCCTGAGGGTTACAGTGGGGGCTTCTCCGTCGCCTCCGGGCCCGCGGACCCCCCGCTCCTCTTCAGTGTGCTCTGTCCAAGCTTCGAGTGGGAGCGCTGGTCCACCCTCCGGGCTGGCCGCGCTCTCATTAGATGACACCGGGGATGCGATGTCCACCGCTGCATCGGAGGGCGGGCTAACATGCTCCGATAACGATCCGGATCCGCCGCCACCCTCCGGGGTTGTCAGCGGGAACCCGGATTTGGAGTCGGACATGTTAGCCGTGCTATCCCGGGCTGCTTCGGCCGTTGGACTGGAGATGGCTTGTCCCCCAGCTCCGCGGCCGGACCGCTTAGATGGGTGTTACGTGGGGGCTAATAAGGTGAAGCCTTCCAAGCCCCCCGTCCCTTTCTTCCCGGAGGTACACAGTGAGCTCACGCAGGCATGGAGGGCGCCTTTTTCTGCCCGGTCCTCGTGCGCTCCCGCTCTCACCACCCTTGATGGCGGGGCAGCCAGGGGATATGAGTCGATTCCCCCGGTGGAGCGCGCTATTGCGGTCAATCTTGCCCGCGGGGCGCCTCCACCTGGAGAGGTCCACCCAAACTCCC
>CAIGQW010053986.1:171452-187364 GCA_903798125.1 Danio choprae | reverse complement strand
CAGCCCAGAGTCTCTTTCAAAAATGATCACCAGCCCAGAGTCTCTTTCAAAAATGATCACCAGCCCAGAGTTTCTTTCCAAGATGCTTACCAGCACAGAGTATCTTTCCAAGATGGTTGCCAGGCCAAGGTCTCTTTCCAAGATGGTCACCAGCCCAGAGTTTCTTTCCAAGGTGATCATCTGCCCAGATTCTCTTTCCAAGATGAATGTCAGCACAGAGTCTTTTTCCAAGATTATTACCAGCACAGAGTCTCTTTTTAAGATGTTCACCATCCCAGAGTCTCTTTCCAAGATAATCGCCAGCCCATAGTCTCTTTCAAAGATTATTGCCAGGCCAGAGTCTCTTTCCAAGATGGTCAGCAGCACAGAGTTTCTTTCCAAGGTGATCACCTGCCCAGAAAATGACTCCATGGCAAAGACTGTTCCACAGCCTAAGTCAACTTCTACACTGTGGCATGCTCCTCTCTGGCTTCCTGTTCTGGAGCTCTGCCCTGGCTTTGTGCTCCTGCCTGCTCTCATGTCCCACAGGTTCTGTCATGGTTTTCTGTACTGGTGGCTTCACCCTGGTTCTGTGATCCTGCCTACTCTCATGTCCTGCTGGCTCCATGGCCGCCTGCCTTTCCTGTTTTCTTGCATGAACCTGGGCCTCCATCCCTCTCCTTGTTTCTCCTCCACTCCACCTCCCTTCTGGACTTTTTTTTTTTTTTGAACATCTGGAAGCCGGTGCTTATGGGAGGGTTATGTCATGGTCCTGTTTACCTTCCCCCGTGTTCTTTTTGCAAGGCACGGTCTTGCATGGTCATGCCCCTGACTTTTGATTTCAGTACTCTGTTCCTACTTTTGTTACTAATTGTCTCCGTCCCCATGTTTCCTCATTAGGTTGTTAGCCCTTGGTTTGCTCAGTATATTAACACCACTGTTGCAATTTCTTGTTTCTTTGCTTCTCTGTGGATTTAGGAATACATTTTGACTGCACTTAGATCCACCTTTTGCCATTGCCTTGCCTTCAGTGACAAAAAAAATTTCTGACAATGAATACCAATGGTTAATGTCTAAAAAAATCAAAATGGCACACTATAAAGCATACATTACATTGTATATATATATATATATATATATATATATATATATTTATTACATAACATGATTTCTTTATATTGAGCTTTTCCCCTACCCAGACTTTTTAATGGCAATGATACATTTGCTTTTCCCAATATATTTACAGAGTGTCCATCTAAGGATCAGAAATGTAATTAACTTTAATCTGATGAAAATTCCACTTGAAGGCTGATCAAGGCCACGATGAGAGCTGCAGTCCAGAATGTGTGATATATGTTTTAACATAGATAAAAATGCTGTTCAAGGACCTTCTTTTTTGAAGATTTCAAGCAGTAAAAGATGCTCCTACTCAGTGGTAAAAAGATGAAACTACATTTGAAACGTGACTGCCTATATTTCTAAAAAACATAAAAATTAACTGCTACATACAATTAATTATACTGCTAATACAAATCATAATCATATATATATATATCGGTTACAAAAGACTGGATAATGAAGAGAATCAAACATGCAATTTAGTTGCAAATGCTGGACATATAGCTTTGAAATTGTCATGAAACGTAAAATGCAATATATAATTTTGCAGTCATTTGCAGCCTTTTCAATGATATAGGATTTAGCTTAAAGTGCCTCTTGCGGACACTGTGAAAAATGCAGTGTAACACACTTAGAGAGAGATATTTCAGGTATTGCAAAAATGGGGCACATTCATGTATTTTCAATGAGTCTGAGTTGGTTATAGTGGAGATTGCACAGTTGTATATTTAAAAAAGAAAAACAAATGAGTCATTCAGTTCAATTTGGCAGAAAAAAATAATGGATGTAGAATAATGGTGACAACCATGAGACTGAAGCAAAGTAGAATGGGATTTGATAACCCCCCCAATGTTTGCTGTATGAATTACATATAAACAAGACAAAAGAAGCACACCTAGAACATAAATAGCTGAATGTTTCAGACCTTTATAAAGAAAATTGCAGCTCGTCTTGGTGTTTTAAGTGTTTCTCTGATAGAATTTGCCTAATATCTGAGTAAGAATGATTTAATATGCCTGGCTGCTTATTCAGACAAGCCTGACCACGGCATATTAAGGACGTTGCCATCACTTTTTATGAGGATAATTCATTTGTCGGGTATGAAATGGCCTTTGGATCTGAATGGCAGAGGATAAGAGGCAGCAGGTTATGGTGGGTAACTAAAGCGACCCTCCTCTGAAGATTTACTTCAATAGATATTCAAAGAAGCAACTTTATGACAGAATAGAACTGAAAACTAGTCTGCACCACACAGAGTGTGCACTAAATGTTAAGACTTCATAACAAATAATTCTTTCCAGGTTTCAAAGTAGCTGTCTGTCAAAGTTTCAAAATGGTCTGTCAAATGAAATGGACTATGTGGCAAAAAAAAAAAAAAAAAAGTTATTGTAGATTTGGCAGTTTTTCAATCTCAGATGAGATTCATTCTCAGAAAGTGACATAGTGACACATCTAGTATGTCTAATATAACTATTAAGGTCAAGTGGTCAAGAAGACCATTTTTCTACAAACAATGGTGAACACCTTATACAGCTAACCACAGATGTACATCAATCACAAAGTCATGTTGATTGTAGCCAAGATCCTTAAATCATTGCAATAGTGCAGCAAACAATGTGGAAAACAAGAAGAAAAAAGGCTGACGATATACACTAATGAGCCAAAACATTATGACCAGATGAAATGATTATTTGTAATCATTTCCTAACATAGCCACATAAAAGGTATGGGCATAGGTGTTAAGCAAGTAATCAATCTGTTGGATGCAGGACAAATGTACAGGAATTAAAATATTTGACAAATTCCAGATTGTAATAGCATTAGGCCGAGTGAAGACCCTCTCCAGCCTCTACAGTCATAAATAGGCATGTTCAACTGCACTCACCTCATGAATTCAAGTCGACCTCTTTCTAAAAAATTTTGGACATGTTTAAAAAATGATTGGGAGTGACGTGAGTGACTTGGCTCATCTTGTAAGTTCCTTTCACATGACACAATCAATGACCATACGAGCATCAAAGATTTCCATGGACTGAAAAAATATCACACCATGTACAGGCAGCAAGTGGAATGTAATATCTGATAAAACCAAGTACGGTGACAGAGTTTCAACATATACACTGTTTTTGACTAACATTTCTATTTTTATTACATTTATGACCACTTTAGTCACAGTCCAGAGTCCTGCATTGAATTGACCTCTTGGACCACTTATCACAAAGTTAAAGTCATTTGCAGACTTCAAATCACTGCATTTTCTTAGAAAAATATTCTAAAATGTTACTTTAAAGAGACCACCTAAAAATAAGTGGAGGGGGGATTCCATCAGTCTATAATGTTTCTGAAAAGAGTGTCAGTACATCTAGCAATTTCACAACCTCGCAGTGAGATTCATTTTCAAAAAGTTACCAGTGACACATCAGGTTGAATACAGAAGGAGAGGTTTTGACAACTTCTGTAGGCCATTAAAGAGAGCAGAGATATGGAGAGAGCATAATATAACCATGTGTCTGTGTCATCTCTTCAGTTGCTCCTCAATGTCATCTGCTCCATCAGCTATTTTCACTGGCTGACAAATATCTGTTTCATTACAGCCATACCATTCATCCTATGCAATAAACCTCAGTTTACATTCTTTAAGCATGTGCAACAACTACAATCTCACAAAAACTAAACAGCATGCATGACGTTATGGTAAGTTACTGCATATATATTATCTGAAACTGAAGCCAAAACATAACTGTAAAAGCACTGTCAATACATTTGGAAATGGTTATCAAGATGGATCAATTGATTATTACAAATCAATCATCATTGAATCTAGTTTACATGGGGAAAAACAGTGCAGTTGCTTTCAGATGTATTAACTTGAACATAATGGCACTCGAAGCCAAAATTATTATGAATATAAACCAATACTTTCGCACACTTCTGAGAATTTTACATTTTGGCAAACTAGCGTTCAATTTGTATGATGTTGCATGACCTCATTTTGTACATTTTGTACATTTTGCTTACTGAAAAAAATACATAAATATGCAGATGAGAATTAAACTAGAAACAGCTGTGCAAGGCAATCTTTAACTATTGCAACAAGAAGAAGCAAAAAAACAAAACAGAAACAAGAAAACATTCATTTTCTTTTCGGCTTAGTCCCTTTATTAATCAGGGTTCGCCACAGCAGAATGAACCGCCAACTTATCCAGCATATGTTTTACACCCTTCCAGCTGCAACCCAGTACTGGGAAACACCCATACACTCTCATTCACAAACATACACTAGGAACAATTTAGCTTACCCAATTCACCTATAGCACATGTCTTTGGACTATTGAGGAAACCGGATCACCCGGAGAAAACCCACGCGAACATTTGTTCTGCTTCCAGCCTTAGTCGATTCATTACCGGTTTCACCTGTCAATAATCTAGTTAATTTTCACGTTTGCATTAAGTTATCCCCTCAACTCCCTCAGCTTTGTGCAGACAGTGACTCCAGGTCAGGTGGACCTTTCTTCTACACCTCCTGCATTAATTTGTAGCCTCCACCTCATCCCTCCAACCCATCGGCTC
Organism: Danio choprae; assembly: GCA_903798125.1. NCBI lineage: Eukaryota > Metazoa > Chordata > Actinopteri > Cypriniformes > Danionidae > Danio > Danio choprae. The sequence goes on along the minus strand of CAIGQW010053986.1, from coordinate 182,696 downwards.
TATGTTGGCTCACTCCTCTGCTGCTCTTAAACTGTGCAGAGCTGCGGCCCTCCAGGAACTGGATTTGACACCTGTGCCCTACATCATCACTGTCCTGGTCCTCCCCTCTTTTCTTTCTGTTATGGCACAAGGTTTCCCTGTATATGGTAGACTCTCTCGCATTCCTGAGTAAAACACAGATCTCAGTCAATCAGCAGGAGAACAGGCATTTTTAAGCTTGGTTTATACTCAACATGTCCACACAAGCTTATGAATGAGTTTATATGGAGTCAGATCTGCTGCACATCCACATCCACTTACATGAACTCTGCTGTAATGACACGGAGAGTGAAACTTGTGCACTCAATCAGTCTGTTTAAGAGCAGACTAGATTTAATGTATCTGCACCAACTTATTCTAAACCAAAGTCCCTATAGTCTTCGTCTAAACTCAATCACTGGAGTTTAAAATAAGTTATATAGGATGCCTCTGACTAAGAAAACGCCATGATTAGACCCCACAAGCTCATGTTTGTTTTTGGTGCGTGTTACCCGTGGTTGGTTTGGACAATGCTGATTGGAGAGAATGAAAGTGCACTCACGCTATTGGTTAATAGGCCTGTCACACAAGAGAATAGGGTATAAATATATGTATTTATTAATATTGCGCTTAATGTCCAATAAGTGATGCTAAGAACCATGTTCAGTTTGTACATTTTGACATCATTTCAGTTCATTCTTCAATTTCATTTGATGAACACTGGGGCATTAGATTGACTACTGTATGAATCTGGTTAGTCTGCATAGTGAAAAAGATCAGTTCCCTCTTTCTCCAGCCCACTTAGGACTATCTCATGTCAAAGACTTTTTTCTTATCTGTCATAAGTGTATTTGTCCTTCACTTTAGATGGTTTAATTTATTTTCCAAGTATGACCCTCAGATCAAAAGTGCTTATAAAGTATTCACAGCCAAATCCTCCAAAAAAAAAAAAAAAAAAGACATCTCTTTCAACACTTTTCTCTACATCTCAAATGTCTGCGTTTGCTCTTGAATAAACTTCTAAAGTAAATCTATAAATGCTGAATGCTTGTTCCTCAACAACACCGCTCGTGGTAGATCCCGAAAAATCAATCGAGCACAGAAATTCAACATCTCTGTAGGAAAGATCACTCACAAATGTCTACGTACAAGCCATTATATCACCTCAGTCATCTTCAAATCACTTTGTTCTTCACACTGTAAAAGTCCATCTTTGAAAAAACTTCTACTTCTTTGCTCTGCAATTGTTTAATGGACTGTCTTTGCTGATTTCACGGTCTCCATTACCGCCATTAAAATAATTGCAAAGCTCCACTACACTCATTCCTTTTGTTAAAAAGCAGGAGAGGGATTTGACAGACGACTGCTTCTCGCAATTATCAGCTGGAGATTAAAGCGACCGTCGCTGATATCGGTGGAACAATTGTGAAAATGTTCTGTAAGACTGAACCAGTTACTTGACGTTATGTTGTTTCGGTTATATTAGATCTTATTTATTTTTTTATTTTTTTAGCAGTCAGGAGTGGGAATGAGAAGGAGGTTAAGGGGGAGTGTGAGAAATCACTGAGCTGGAGAATAAAACTCAGAAAGCATGACGATTTCATTAAATTAGGTTCTTAAAGATGAAGGAATGGGAGGAGAGATGATGAACTGTCTCCCATGCGGCCTTTCACCATGTTATCTCACACTGCATCTGACTTCAATTAAGGTCACGAGTAGAAGAGGCCAAAATCTAATTTAGTCTTATATGCGGTATTTGGTAGACTTAATATATTATCAGATCTGTTATCTATTATCTGATCTCTGCTTGCTTTGGGACAATTAACGGGTTGTGCTGAACCTGATGCTATTAAATGACAAAAGAAGCATTTAGTCAGTAGGAGAGAGAGTGTTGTGACCAAAAATCGATTTTCTTTTTTTGATATACAGTACTGTGCAAAAATAAGTCACCAGCTTTGGCATCTGCACAAATCTATCCATGTAAACAGTGTCACGACTTGGCTCACATCACACTCATAAGTGCACTAGAATCGCAGAAGTTTATCAAAACACGTAGATTTATTACAAACAGAACACTCACAACTGGAAGACAGGAATCACACGTAGGAACACTCAGGAAGACAATTCACATGCATGACGATCAATACCGGACCAGGGACTAAACCAAACTAAACGGTATAAATACACAAGGACATAATAACACTGAATACACACAGCGGGTGAACACAGGTGGAACTCATGAACGCTAACAAACGGCTGGAACACAGAACAAAGGAATCACATGGCATAACAGAAGCATATGGAAAAACACAGGAGCACATGGAGCACAACAACACAGAACCTGACAAACGGTATGGAGAAAGTGCAGAGTCATTACTTTTGGGTGAACTATACCTTTAATATACAGTACAAACAGAACGTATGGGAAATGTACACAATATCCAGAACAAAGTTACCTTTGAAATCAAAAGACTAGCATTAAAAGTCTGTTTTTAACATGACCTCTTTAGCAGCAATCAACAGTCTTTTCTAAAATTGTGTGCTATTTAATATCAAGCATCATGTAGCATTTCTAAGAGTTCTTCCTTAGATTTAGCGTGTTCTATCTTTCTTTTTCTCTCCAGGTGAATTTCATATTGCCTATAATATTGCCTATACATACTGTATACAATATTCAGGCCTGGACTCTGTGGAGGCTATTTCATGACTGTCTTTGTTCCATCAGCTGTTTTTCTCTCCAAATATGATTTTATTACATTAGCAGCGTGTTTGGGATCGTTATCATGCTAAAAATGAAACTATTACAAATGAGGTGCTTTCTAGTAGGAATTACATGATGAATTAAAACCTGTCTGTACTTCTCAGCATCACAATCCCATCAATTCAGGCAATATTGACTACAGCTCTGGCAGAAATGCAGATCAAACCAAGACATATTTCTCTTTTTCTTCATATGTCTTAAACAATTAGACCCAAAAAAATCCACCTACAACCTGTATTTTCTGCTTGTATTTTAATAAAAGAATGAGAACGTCATTATATGCTCACACAAAAAACAAAAAAACAAATGTAACTCAGGGCCTAAGAATTTTGCACAGTACTGTATGTTATGATATACTGTAAAAATACAGTTTGTTTTTTATAGTAAGGGTACTTTCATTCACTTTTATTAATATTATTATTATTATTATTATTATTATTATTATTATTATTATTATTATTATTATTAAAAGTCGAAATCAGGGTAACTGTTTGATATAAGAGGACAACTCCTCTGTGTCCAAAATGTTCAGCTGCTGAAGGGACACTTAGCCATCAGTTTCTCACATGTCACAAACTCAGCACTTTTTGGAATCTGCTGTTTGGTCATCTTTCTGAGGTATATAATAGAGCTATTAAGCCAGATGCTGTTGTGGCATTGTTTGGCGTGGTCACACCAGAATCAGGACTTAGCAAATATGAAGCACAAGCAGTTTCCCTAAGCATGTTACTTGCAAAACGACTTTTTTACAACACTGGAAGTCACTGGAAAGCAGTACCAACATTTGATATGTGGATCATGGAATTGGGAAAGATTTGACATTTAGAAAAGATCCATTTTATTAAGGAAAGGAAAGAGTATGTGTTTTTTGTTGTTGTTTTTTTGAGCATGTGGAAGTCATTCATTACATTGAATGGCAAATCTGCACATTGTGTTGTGCTGCTGTAATATTTGTATTTATTTATTTTATTTTTTTCAATTGAATATTTTATTTGGACATCATGGCTTGTTTTTTTTGCTGTTGTTACCGTCACCATATATGTTGGTACACTGTAAAAAATATTTAAAAATTTGCAGGTTTTTTGTATTTTGTTTATGTATGCTTTTGAATTGCATTATAAAACCTTGATATTTTTTTTCCAATATCTTTTAACTTTGAAAAGTTTGAAAAAGTGACTTTTATTAACATTTTTAACAGTTTAAAGTGATATATTGTCCGGGTTGGTGTTGTATGTGCGGTACAAAAACTTTGCCAGTACATTTTCTGTTATTTTACAGAACTATTTCTTTCTATATCATCTCTTATATATTATATTCTAAATTGTCAATAGAAGTCACTTTGTTAAACTGTAGAGTTGAATAAAAAAAAAATGTTTGACAGAGTTGAGATCAAGGTCCCATAATGCAATTCACAACTGCAAATAAACGGAAAACACAAAATACAGAAAGTATTTGTGTATGTAACCACCAGTTTGTTAAAAAAGCTATATATATTATAAATATATATATACTGTACTATAAAAACGGGGGACTGTTTCATCTTTCAGGATAACATCTGGATTTGATTTTAATTTGGAGTTATGATCAATAGCCAGCGTAAATCATCATTAATATATGACAGTGTGAAACACATTTAGTATTTACAAGTGTTTAGTGCACAGTATGGAACACATGCAGTGTGACCAATGCTAAACGCCATTTAGGAAGCATTTACAGAACATTACAGTTGAATTAATCATTTTTAAATAGCCATCCGCATGATGAATTGTTCTGCACATGCATAAATACAGCTAAGCAAACAATATTCATTTATATTTCATGACTGATTGCGTTTTACAAATCTCTTTTCAAACACTCCAAGCTCTGCACAAGTCGCATTTTTGAGAAATGTTTATATAAAATCCATCAAGCAGATGCCTAATTTAAGAGATTAAAACACACAGGAGCCTTATAAAGAAAAAAACAAATCCAATTCACCAAGAAATTAATAACCTCGTCTCCGCTATTTAACCAGCATATATAAAAACCAAAGACGGCTACTGTATGATACATGACTGAATAATTTAAACCTGGCTGGGCTTATCCGTTCGGTTATAAATCAGGTTTTATAATGCTCTCTAGGCCACGGGCAGTGCTGAGTAAGGTTTTTGCAGCAAGACTTATTGGCTGTGAGCGAGGGCAGTGTTCGCGTGTTGATATTGGACGTGACAGTCATACGACGCTTTTGCCCCCAGTGCAGCAAACGTCTGGCCAACTTAAAGATGGGCCAAGAGCTCAAGTCCAGCGTCGCAGTCATCGTTAGCAAATTTTTCCACTCATATATCTTCTGACAACCCTGTCAAAGGTTCTTAAAGATCCCTCACTAGGCCTTATTAAAAAGTCATAAAGAGTTGAGGCTGGTGGATTTAGTATAAATTAATAAAACCGGATTTTTACACTTTCTTGTAAAATATGACTGGAGCTGGCCATGCAAAACACACCACCTTGATGATAAGGTGGATCTACTCTTCAGGTGTAAAAGTGAGGGTGAAATCCTGTAGTGCACTTTTATTTAATATATATTTTTCTATATAAGTTATTGTTAAAGCTATGAACCTAATCCGTTGTTATTTAAGAAATGGACAAATGGGTTTAAAAAAAAAAACAATAGTTTAATTATGCTGAGTTTGCACAATCTGCAGCTTTACATTCGTGAAAATATTCTTGACACTAATTATGTTAAAAAGGTCATGAGAATTTTGCACACTAACCAAAGGAAAACTGCTTGGTTTGAAAGTGATTTTGAACTGTACTTAATACATTGCTACAAGGCCTCACAGTGGCGCAGTGGGTAGCACGTTCGCCTCACAGCAAGAAGGTCGCTGATCGCTGGTTCGAGCCTCGGCTGGGTCAGTTGGCCTTTCTGTGTGGAGTTTGCATGTTCTCCCTGTGTTGGCGTGGGTTTCCTCCGGGTGCTCCGGTTTCCCCCACAAGTCCAAAGACATGCGGTATAGGTGAATTGGGTAAGCTAAATTGTCCGTAGTGCATGAGTGTGAATGGGTGTGTATGGATGTTTCCCAGAGATGGGTTGCAGCTGGAAGGGCATCCGCTGCGTAAAACATATGCTGGATAAGTTGGCGGTTCATTCCGCTGTGGCGACCCCAGATTAATAAAGGGACTAAGCCGAAATGAAAATGAATGAATGAATGAACATTGCTACAATGTTGGCAATGGACAGTAATTTTTTTCTGCTTGAGAAATTTAAACATAAATAAAAAATAAATAAACAAATAAATAAATAAATAAATAAATGCCAACATTCTATACAATATAATGGGGTGTAGGTAAATTATTAAAAGTTACTTATTTTTGATTTTATTTTATTTAAAAAATATAATATTTAAACTATTCTACTTAATCATTCCATAACTGTGACCATGCATCCCCTTTAACCCTTAACTAACCCTAAACACTACACATTCTATGAAATATCTTTCTAACCTTACAACCTTAACTGCATCCCACCTTTAACAAGTCAATATACCTAGTAATTGCATGGAACCTGTCCGTAACCTTAACCATTCATTCATTCATTCATTCATTTTCATTTCAGCATAGTCCCTTTATTAATCTGGGGTCGCCACAGCGGAATGAACCGCCAACTTATCCAGCATATGTTTTACGCAGCGGATGCCCTTCCAGCTGCAACCCATCTCATACACACCCATTCACACTCATACACTACGGACAATTTAGTCTACCCAATTCACCTGTACCGCATGTCTTTGGACTTGTGGGGGAAACCGGAGCACCCGGAGGAAACCCACGCCAACACAGGGAGAACAGAAACGCCAACTGACCCAGCCGAGGCTCGAACCAGCGACTTCTTGCTGTGAGGCGAACGTGCTACCCACTGCGCCACTGTGAGGCCCTACCTTAACCATGTCCCTCCCTTAACTCTTAACCAACCCGTACCATGGAACCTGTACCTAAACATATCTGTATCTCACATATAATTCTGAAATCAATGTTTATTTTGCTAGCGCACATTGTTAATCTTTAGGTGAACAATTAATGCATGCAAGTTATTCCACTGGAAAAAAAAAATCTTCCCTCAAAGTCTGAACATTTGCTTCTGCATCTAGAGTTTGGCTTCCACCACAATATTATTAACAACGCCCCACTTATCGTGAGTTTGCTACAAGCAAATGATGTGCAAAAAAAAAAAAAAAACCCTGCCTCAAAACAATATTCCGTTTCAGTTGGAAGTACATCAACATACTGAAATAAAAGCTTCAATTCTAGCAATATCACTTAACCCATCTACAAATTTTTACATATTTCATCCTTAAGCAATCTTTAACACTATATATTACAGAACATGTCCCTAACCATCTCTCACGCTTATACCTACTCATACCACTGAACCTTTTCCTAATCCTTTACCCTATCTCACCTTTAACTTTTAACCAACTCTTAAACCTGAACCGGTCCCTAATCTTATTCTTATTCCACATTTAACCAGCCCTTAAACATACCCATACAACGTGCTTCTAACTTTAACCATACACCCTTAACCTTTAACCAACTCTTAAAGTTACACATATCACCAAATCGGTTTCCCGGTTTCTTAAAGTCTGAGTGAACCGGAAGTTGCTGAGACTTTTACTTTAGTATGTTGATGTACTTCAGACTGAAACAGAATAGTAGGGGACGGGGCTTTCTTTTTGTGCATCATTCCCTTGTAGAAAACTAATGATAAGAGGGGCGTGGTTAAGAATATTGTGGCTGAAACTGTCAAACTGAGGTCAACAGAGAAGGACCACCACTTCAAATGCAAAGCAAATGGTCAGACTTTTATCAAAGATTACCAAAACAAACCTTTTTTTTAGTTGATTATCTTGCACAAATTGTTTATGTAAAAAACTACTTTGTGCACTAGCAAAATAAACACTACATTTTAATTTTATATGGATTTTAAACATACCCCACCCTTAACCTTACATTTACCCATACCACTGGCCTTAACCATATCCCACTTCAATGGAAAAAACATATTTGCAATACAGTTTAAACATAATCTCAGATTTATTTATTTATTTATTTATTTATTTATTTATTTATTTTTAACAGGATCTAATTAATGCCTCTCCGCATAATGTGGCACAATGTCTGAAATGAATGACACTTAGTGAGTTTTGCCTTAGGAAAAGATATCTAAGTCTATAGAAGTGTGTTATACAAAGATGAATTCAGACTTAATTTGGATCCCTTTCTGTGTTTTTTCAACTGAAAAGGTTAACATGCATTATTCATAACAAATGATGCGGGTCAATGAAACATAAATGTGGGGAGCAGTGCAAGGGTCCTTTTTTTGAATGACACTTCCACGTTGGGGAATGTCTGGGTGAAAAGCATCAGTCAAAAGCATCTGGAGTTAGTTTATCCATTCAGACACTGTAAACCATGCCCAGATGCTTTTCAATCAATTCATAATGACATCTACAATGACCTCGGTGAAGGAAAACCTGCACACACATATATTAAAGAGAAAAGAGGTGTTTTTTTTCCCCTCTATGAAAGAATAAAGGCAATGTTCTCACCTAGAGAATTGATTCAGCATTAAAACTGCTCACTGTCTGAAGCTTCATTCATTGCCTGACATACCAGTAAAGCAGAGCCATGTTATGCTAGATTCTTGGCTTCCATAAAACTTTATAATGAATATGTAGCTGATGATAAATCTTGCTCAAAGTTTAGCAGCTATAGCTGAAAGGAAGATCCCAGTGGAGTCTGAACTACATTCGCTCATTAGTTCTGAAATGTACAAGATGTTTCTTCACCTATGGCTAGTTTTAGGCCAGTGGACATTTAGAAAAAATATATAATTCTTTCAAAACGAAAACTAAATGTCACTCCCACTATAGTTCAGGATTCCATCAAAGGTCCAAATAAAACAAATGTCCACGTCTGTGTGCGGGATTTTAGACTATTTATTTATTTATTTATTTATTTATTTGTTTGTTTGTTTGTTTGTTTGTTTGTTTATGTATTTATGTATTTGTTTGTTTGTTTGTTTGTTTCTTTTTTTTCTTTTTTCTTTCTTTTTTCTTTCTTTCTTCGTGTTTGTTTGTTTAATCGATTATGTGTTTATTTGTTGTTGTTTTGTTAGTTTTTAAGACTACAATTATTCAGTGCCGATACATTTTTGTGATCAAAACAGTAAATACATGTTTCTATTTTAAACTTGCTGCTTTTCAAACTTCCACATCTTCTACTAATTGATTAAGTGGCAAATTTCCAATACTACTACTAATACAAATACGAATATGAATAAAAATAATAATATTAATCAAACAATACATTTCTAGAGCAGAAAATCACCACATTAGAATGATTTTCTATAAATTTCCTTTAAAAGATGGTATTTTAAATTATAATATTATTTCACAATATTATTACATGTATTGCATACTTGAGTATTGCAAACATGAGTTACAACACTATTACTGATCCCAACAAATCTAACACCTATACCACCTATAACACTTACTAATCTTACCTATACCACTGAACCTGTCTCCATCTTTAACCAGCTCTTAAACTCACACATACCACTGCATTTGTCCTAACCATAACTGTATCCCACCCTAACCCACCAGCAAACCTTCCTACGCCACTGAACTGGTCCCTAATCTAAACTGCACCACTATAAACCTACCCATAACACGAATTCTGTCTTTAACCTTAGCACTATCAGCCCTTTATCCCATCCTCAAAACCTACCCACTAAACTTCCTACTTCCTAAACAATAGTATATCCCATCCTTAACCAACCCTTAGGTCGCATGTCCACCAAAGAGTTTTTGCACAGCAGAAACGCAAACTGATTTTTTTTCCCCCTATTGTTTTCAATAAAAGTGCCATGCTTTTAAAACAGTGGCAGCATAGCATGTAGGAGTATGAATATTGTGTTCACCTCACAATAACATCCAATTACATTTCAGAGGGCTGCGATGCGATGCTAAAATGATTATTGATGCATCTTTTATTTAATGCAGATTTCATTTTTTCACTATTTAACTATTAACAGTTAAAAACAGTAATTTGTATTTCTTGTTTCAGTAAGTGTAAGTTCAGGGCGCATCTGTGCTGAAGACTTTTTTTCATGCTATTTTCTTATTTAGATTGGGAGGAGATTCATTCATTCATTCATTTTCTTTTCTGCTTAGTCCCTTTATTAATCTGGGCTCGCCATAACGGAATGAACCAGCCATCTTATCCAGCATATGTTTTACGAAGCGGATGCCCTTCCAGCTGCAACCCATCACTGGGAAATATCCACACACACTCATTCACACACATACACTACGGACAATTTAGCCTACCCAATTCACCTATACCGCATGTCTTTGGACTTGTGGGGGAAACCGGAGCACCCAGAGGAAACTCACACCAACACGGGGAGAACATGCAAACTCCACACAGAAATGCCAACTGACCCAGCCGGGGCTCGAACCAGCGACCTTTTTGCTGTGAGGCGATTGTGCTACCCTTGGGAGGAGATAATAGGTTGTGGTCAGTGTTTCATATATGTTTTGATGGCTTTTGTGAGGTGGATTCGGTGCAATTGTGGCAAACACGCCACAAATTCCGCGTTATTTAGCTCCAAATGCCCTTCAACTTAATAGAAGCGAAAGAGCTTTTAAGGCAGACTTTCTTTCACGATGTAGACTTGGACGATTCAGAATCAATTCACAGATATCAACATTCAACTTCCTAATTCTGCTCGCATTTTATTCATTCATTCTCCATTAGCTTAGTCTCTTATTTGTCAGGGGTCACCACAGCGGAATGAACCGCCAACTATTGCGGCATATGTTTTACACTGCGGATGCCCTTCCAACCCATTACTGGGAAACACCCATACACTCTCACATTCACACATACACACACTCATAAACTACAATTTTGCTTACCCAATTCACTTATAGTGCATGTCTTTGGACTGTGGGGGAAACCGGAGCACCCAGAAGAAAAACCCACAGGGAGAACATGCAAACTTCACACAGAAATGCCAACTGGCCCAGCTGGGACTTGAACCTACGACCTTCTTGCTATGAGGCGACAGTGCTAACTACTGTGCCACCGTGCCGCTCATGCTCGCATTTCTGCAGTGCAAAAATTAATCAGTGGACACACACCCTTAACCCGGCCTACTGTATACCTTATAACGTGTAACAAACTATAACCATTTCCCACCCTTAAGCCTACCTATACCATCAATCTTTAACCTTCCAACCTCAACCAGCTGTTAAACCCTTTACTATATCCCAACACTTACATTTTTGAAGAAATGTTTGGATATTTCTTTTAATCTAAAACACAAATTCCTCATAAATTATACAAACTACTCTATGTGTGTGCATGTGCATGTGTGTGTGTCTGTCTGTCTGTCTGTCTGTCTGTCTGTCTGTCTGTCTGAC
>CAIGQW010053986.1:156245-166452 GCA_903798125.1 Danio choprae | reverse complement strand
TCTGTCTGTCTGTCTGTCTGTCTGTCTGTCTGTCTGTCTGTCTGTCTATATCTGTCTGTCTGTCTGTCTGTCTGTCTGTCTGTCTGTCTGTCTGTCTGTCTGTCTGTCTGTCTATCTATCTGTATTTCTTTATCTACTATTATTATCTGTCTATTTATTTCTTCCCTTTCATCTATCCTATCTATCTATCCTTTCATTAAATGTATTTGTTTCTTTGTCAATTCTTTCTTTCTTTCTTTCTTTCTTTCTTTCTTTCTTTCTTTCTTTCTTTCTTTCTTTTCTTTATTATATTATTAGTCTTTCTTTCTTCCCTTTTATCTATCTATCTATCTATCTGTCTGTCTGTCTGTCTGTCTGTCTGTTTGTCTGTCTATCTATTCTTTCATTAAATGTCATTCTGTCAATCCATTTCTTTCTTTCTTTCTTTCTTTCTTTCTTTCTTTCTTTCTTTCTTTCCATACTTCTGTCCATCTCTTGTCCTGTTAATCTATTGTCAATCTGTCAGTTCATCCATTTTCCCCACGCTTCATCAGTATCTGTAGTTCAGCCACACCTTCAGCATAACTGTGAGTTTGCATAGTTTACATTCACAGCAGCACTTTAAGAAGAGCACACAACAGTAATCACCCGCAGAGTAACGTTGCTCATGAATAATTCATCAGCCTCTGATGAGTCACACCCGCATTTCCCATTATCAAGGAAAATTTTTAAAGCATTTTTTTGCAGTACTGAGTAAAGAGCCATCAGAGAGCTTAATCCACAAGCAATTTGCCTAAAACACCTTGACAGTTTTACGTGGGGCCGAGAGTCATTTTAACATCAATTCACCAACCGTATGGCCCAACTGACATGCAACGCTGAACCCCAGACAATGCCACAAGTTAGTGAGCAGACGACCGTAAAAAAAAGGAAGGAAGTATCTCTTCCTGCCTCCTTTTTTATTGTTCTCCATGGAAACAAGACAAGTGGCAGCACCTCCAGTTTGCAGGCAAAAAGCCTCATTGCTGATTTTCCACCCTTCTCCTCTATGATTGCAATATCAGATGCATTCTCTTACCGTGCCATCCCATTGAATAGGGGAAGGAGACCTCAAAGAGGTTGTCATATTTCGTCAGGAGTCTTTTCATTATGGATGCCAGACCTGTGGGGAAGGAAAGGAGAGTGAACAATAAAAAAGCTTGAACTGACTTCAATTTTCCACCAATATTGCTTGGGTTTTATCCAGCCTGGTTTCATTACAGACTCCATGCACTTCACCCAAGCGCCTTTCATGGCCAGGAGGTGCATTCATTTTGTATTTCAGCCAAACAAAACCAGACTCATACACAGAGCCACCAAAACGAAGATGGATGGTTCGCATCTCCCTTGCTAAAATGAAATGACAACATGTATCGCTTCAAAACCAAGCGACCTTTTTAACCGTTCCAGTCACTAAATCGCATTTGTCCTTTAAGAGTGATTCATGATTTCAAGACATGCTGCTGAATAAAAGTGTGCTTTTCCCAGCAAAACAACAGCTGCCTTGGTCATTTAAAAAATAATGACAATAAAATCAAGGCTTAGATTTAATAAACTTTGATTGTGGAACAGCTGAGCAACAAAAAAACAAACAAACAAAAAAACTGAATCTCACATCTTAGTCCAACGAGTTAAAAGAAATCAAGTTTAATTGGATTTATTGTCAAGATGTTGCTTTTGGGTAATTGCACCTTTGTGGCATGAGGTGACTTTCACACAGCCAGCAAACTGCCGGTGGTTAGGTCACAAGTGTCTGTTACACTATTGGTTGCCTAATTACATTTGTGAATGACATTGACTCCCTTAAGTATACAATGAATCAGGTTGCTTGCCAATAAAAACAAACATTTGAGGGAAATTGGTACATAAACCAATTAATATGAACAATGAATGGGGAACAATTCAGGGGTTTTGCCATTGTGGTTGCATATTTATGATGAAAGCACAAACTCTGATCTGTCTGGGTTCACGGAACCATTCAGACTCACATCAGCACAGCTAATACTAATGACTGATAAGAGCAGTGGCTAAATTAAGTCTTCGTCACCTCATAACAGCAGATGAATCACGTGAGCTCCACAGACTTTACTCTTATTGGTAATCGCTTCTCATTCATTCATTCGTTCATTCATTCATTCATTCATTCATTCATTCATTCATTCATTCATTCATTCATTCATTCTCTTTTCGGCCTAGTCCCTTTATTAATCAGGGGTCACCACAGCAGAATGAACCACCAACTTATCCAGCATATGTTTTAAAAAGCGGATGCCCTTCCAGTTGCAACCCATCACTGGGAAACACCCACACACTCTCATTCTCACACATACACTACGGACAATTTAGCCTACCTAATTCACTTATAGTGCATGTCTTTGGACTTGTGGAGGAAACCCACACGAACACTAGGAAAACATGCTAACTCCATACAGAAATGCCAAATGACCCAGCCAAGGCTTGAACCAGCGACCTTCCTGCTGTGAGGCGACAGCACTACTCACTGCGCCAACCGTAATCGCTTCTCATTTTCATTCTCTTACCATGTCTACATTCTGCTGCCAATCACAATCACTGTTACTCTTGTTGTCAGATCTGCACTGAAAATGAATGTGATTGGGATTGCTGTTTGTTGTTGGTAGACCTTAAGCAGTAACAGATCTAAGAAGTAGTAGTAACAAAGCCCACAGGTTCAAACCCTATGAAAACCTTTGACCATTTTGGTTGATTTATAAAAAGGACTACAACTCGCAATTTTTAGTTACCTCAAAGCTTTGGCAATGCAAGTATTTGGTTCACAAAACAAAAAAAGTCATTTTAATGTTTGCTTCTGGTCAACCAGGAAGTTTTCTTTAAGCAAACATATTTTTTATGTTCACAGAGTATTAGAGCTAACATTCTCCTAACATTGCCAGAATGTTCCCCTAACCCATTTAGTCAGTGCGATTTTATGTTTACTAATTATAAATAATTTTTTAACCCTTTCACATGTAAGTTCTAAAAACTCTCACTGACCTTCCTGTGTTAGTTTTGTAATGTTAACTTAATTTAAAATGCATCCTTTTAAAGTTTGTGGCAATGTGTAAAAGAGATACTACAGTCTCAATGGTTTATGTATTTATCTTTTTCCTTCTTTTTTCAGCAAACATGCGTCCAAATGATATTGAGATATATCTGATATTCTAATTATTAGATATCTGAAAGAACATGTATTTTGAAGGTGGTTCATTCTGCTGTGGCGACCTCTGCAATAGAGACTAAGCCGAAGGAAAATGAATGAATGTATTTTGTAATGTAAACCGTAATAATAATCACATTATTTCATCTATAACACGTAATAGGTGCAGTCATGTTAGCTTGCGCAGCAGTAGAGAGATTAGAGCTGCTGGATTTACAACACGTTAATTCATCAACTTCTCCTGAAATACAAAAAAGTAAATGGCTGTGTAACTGAAAGAAGAATAGAGTGAATGTTCCACTTACCTAAACAGCGTGTAGCTGGTGTGAATAAAGCACATAGTGTAAATAAGTTTAAGAATAACTATTATTTTAATACAATAGACATTAACATGTATTTTCCAAACCATAAATTTTATGTTTTGCTAGTATTTAAGTGCATTTAAATGTCTGCATCCTAAAACTAACACCATTTGCTTTAAAACAGTGATTTATGATGATAGATGACACACTGTGAGCGTTCTAATCACACTGGTGTGATCATATACTATAGGTACCAGCCTAGACGATCACCCTGGTGTAATCATACACATCAAAAGGCTTAATATAGCATGAATTAAGTCTATTTTCTATACACACTATTGGGTGCATTCATTAAATTGTTGCTCCGTATTTCCAAATTATATTTCAGAATAAACTGCTTCTTGTTCACAAATCACCCTTTCTATTCCTAGCAATCATGGCAGCAGTTCATAAAATGATGATGATCAAATGATATTGAAGAGTGTTACATGCAGGAATATCCAATTGTACAATGAAATCAAGCACACATTCAACCAATTCAAAGAGGCAATTCAGATTAGAGTGGGGGGCAGTCTTAGTAAAGTATGTCAGATTGCAGTAATCAGCTATATCATTACATTAATTTTAAATTATTGTAAACACATAAAGCCAAATGGATTCAAACCAACAGAGTACATATATCTAATCTTCCTAAACTGCTCTCCAGAAACAAATTGAGTGTGATAACGTCTTTGTTGGTTCGGCTAACTCAACAATGAGTTATGCGCATTCAAATTAAGGCTGTTTTGTCTGAAAGAGTCTGAAAGAGCTGGCCTAAAACTGCTGAGAGCACCAGCCCTTACTCCGGGAAATGTTTGGTTTGTCAGCCGATAAAACAGATTACATGCTAGGCTGGAAGTCTGTGATCCTTAGGCAGTCTCTTCAACTGGAACAATGGGTGAGCGTCACAGCTCGGAGACAATTCGCAACAATTTCCCAATCTCCATGTTAAACAAGAGCTGATGAGGCTTATTTTCATCTACATTATACATTATACTTTTCATCTGCATGATTGATGCATTATTATGTGCATATATCAGAAAAACTGAGCAAACGTTCTCTGTGCAAATGATGAAATACATTAGAGGATTTGAAATGAAGAATTTCGACAGAGATCGGTTGAGTTATGAAAATGAAGGCAAATCTGCGATCTGTCAACTTTATATGTCTATGAACTTTGACAATTGGAAAGGTGAGTCATATAACCATGCATATTACATTAGTGTTTTCTGTTGGTACATACATTTAAAAACAAAACTTATTCCAGAAGTAATACACTAATAAGCCAAAACTTGACCACCACCTGCTTGTATGTGGTTGGTCCACTGCATGCTATCAAAACTATCAAAACAGTGCTGACTTGCCAAAAAAGGACTCTACAAGACCCCTCTATCTAGAACCAAGATCATAGTGGCATATCTTTCAAGTCATGTAGGTTATAAGTTAGAGCCACTGTAAACCACCAGCACATCCTAAAGATGCTTAATTAGATTGAGCTCTAGGAAAGAGATGACCAGAGCAACACCTTTAACTGTGTTCTCATGTTCTCCAAACCATTCCAGAACTATGTGTGCAGTGAGGCAAGTCCATTAAGAGGCAAGTCCCGCTAAGATGCCAGTTTCACTAATGAATGCCATTGTAATAAAAGGGTGTACTTGGTATTCAAGATATTCAGTCTGCAACAAGTTTAGGTACACTGTAAAAATGTTGTTGTTGTTTTTTTTATATGGTATGCGTGGGGATACAGTGAATAGTGAATATTATTCACTGTGATTGGTTATAATGTTTTGGTACATCGGTGCATACCCAGCCTTGTTTCCGCTGTCGGGCCTAAAGTGAGCATTCTAGCATGAACCAAGGATGGTAGCATTTCTACTGTCACTTTGATGCTTAATATGATCCCACCGGGGCTTCCCTTAGGTCAAAACATTCCACCTGAAGCTTGAGGAGGGATTTCAATGCAGCACCAGGTGCAACACAAGTTTTTTTTATATATATATTAAGCCCAGGACAGGTATCATTTTCATATCCTGTGCCTCGTTGTCTCAATAGTAAATGCATTTGTGCCCATTTATACCCATGGGTGTGCTAATCTGAAAAGGAAGGTGTGTTAAGGTGCATTGTTAACATGTTGATTTTGAGGCAACTGAAACAGACTGCACTATTGATGAACTAAAAGCTGTTCTAAAGTCAATGGCACAGTTTTGTATTGTTCTTTGTTATTTAAATAGTGCGTTAGTGATAGGCGGCTCCACAATGTGTGTATGTGCTTATTTCACACACAGGGATGCCCAGCAGCACATATATATATTTAAATATGAAAAATGAAAGGATTAAAATTAAAAATATCATTAGTGTCTATAAAAATATTTTTTAAATGCTACCCCCTCTAACGCCTTCTTCACCTCAAGGTTCTTTGGTGGAATCTGGCTTGTTGCGTAGATGGTCTTCTTGCTCGTTTATTCATTCATTTATTTTCTTTTCAGCTTAGTCCCTTTATTAATCTGGGGTCGCCACAGCGGAATGAACCGCCAACTTATCCAGCATATGTTCTACGCAGCGGATGCCCTTCCAGCTGCAACCCATCTCTGGGAAACATCCATACACACTCATTCACACACATACACTACGGACAATTTTAGCTTACCCAATTCACCTGTACTGCATGTCTTTGGACTGTGGGGGAAACCGGAGCACCCGGAGGAAACCCACGCCAACACAGGGAGAACGTGCAAACTCCACACAGAAACGCCAACTGACCCAGTCGGGACTCGAACCAGCGACCTTCTTGCTGTGAGGAGATTGTGCTATCCACTGCGCCACCGTGCGGCCCCTTGCTCGTTTAAACATTTGTTTTTTCGCTAGTTTTTCTGCTTACAAAGTCCACTATGGAAACTTCAAGGAAAGAGGTTCAATTCTTGTTAAGAAGGCTTCAGGACGTCCAAGAAAGTCCAGCAAGCACCAGGATTGTCTCCTAAAGAGGATTCAGCTGCAGAATCGGAGTGCCACCAGTACAGAGCTTGCTCAGGAATGGCAACAGGCAGGTGTGAGCGCATCTGCATGCACAGTGAGGCGAAGACTTTTGTAAGATGGCGTGGTGTCAAGAAGGGCAGCAAAGAAGCCACTTCTCTCCAAAAAAAACATCAGGGACAGATTGATCTTCTGCAAAAAAGTATGGCAAATGGACTGCTGAGGACTTGGGCAAAGTCATATTCTCCGATAAAGCCCCTTTCCTATTGTTTGGGGCATCTGAAAAAAGCAACTTCTTCCAACAATCCAACAACAGTTTGGTGAAGAACAATGCATTTTCCAGCACGATGGAGCACCGTGCCGTAAGACAAAGGTGATATCTAAGTGGCTCAGTGACCAAAACGTTGAAATTTTGGGTCCATGGCCTGGAAACTTCACAGATCTTAATCCCATTGAGAACTTGTGGTCAATCCTCAAGAGGCGGGTGGAAAAAACAAAAACCCACTAATTCTGACAAATTCCAAGAAGTGATTATGAAAGAATGGGTTGCTCTCAGTCAGGATTTGGCCCAGAAGTTGGCCCAGATTGAGAGCATGCCCAGTCGAATTGCAGAGGTCATGAAAAAGAAGGGCCAACACTGCAAATACTGACTCTTTGCATAAATGTCATGTAATTGTCGATAAAAGCCTTTGAAACGTATGAAGTGCTTGTAATTATAGTTCAGTACATCACAGAAACAACTGAAACAAAGATCTAAAAGCAGTTTAGCAGCAAACTTTGTGAAAACTAATATTTGTGTCATTCTCAAAACTTTTGGCTACGACTGTACAACTTGCCACTTTTTTCTATTAAAAAAATAAATAAAATCATGAGGAACACATTAAATAATGCTTGTTTTATCGTCTGCAATGAAATACAAGTCAAAGTAAATTTACAAATCACTTTCTTTTTTCCATACTGTCCCAACTTTTTTGGATTTGGGTTGTATTTATGTCAATTGAGTCAATAAAGTGTCAATAAATTTAGATTTATACATCACCCAAAAGCTGAATAATTAAGCGTAGGGTAGGATATTTGACCGAGATACAACTATTTGAAAATCTGGAATCTAAGTATTCCGGAAAAGAAAAAACAAATCACCTAAAAGTTGAAAATGTACAAAATATCTTTACAAAACATGACCTTTACTTAATATTCTCATGATTTTTGGCATAAAAGAAAGAAAAAAAAATCTATAATTTTGTCCAATACATTGTATTTTAGCAATTGCCATAAAAATACCCATGCAACATAGGACTGCTTTTGTGATCCAGGGTCACATTTATATCATAAATAACTGGCCATATCGCTGCTAATGTCTATCTGTCTGCAAACTAAATGTAACTTTTTCCCATGTTTGTTTTGCTATATAGTTTTCATTCATTCTCATTCATTGTTGCTCCTGGGAGGTGTGTTAAGGGCGGATCTTAAAGCAATGAGACAAGGTTACTTGTACAACAGTGAAAATGCAGCATTGTTTTGGCCTTGTTGCTTCAACTCCAAGGCCTGTTGTAAGCCCTGGCTCATAAAGGCCCGACAGTGAAAAAAGGGGCTCATGTTTTCTAAATGAGGTAAGGGTGTATCCATCAAGCCATTTTAGGGCATAAAGAAATCATTGTCACATTTAAATATCCAACTTGGATGATCAAAGATGACAAAGGTGAATTTTGCAAGTGCAGTATGTAGGGTTGACAGGTATTGCAGTCATCCATTCAAAATACTGGAGAGTATTTTTTCATCTGGTCCCTGCACATTGCCAGATTGATGACCATACCTTAAGATGAAGCCTTACATTGTAAGCTGGTCAGCTAATGGTTACATTTGTAATATTTATATTATTTGCAAATTAAAAAACATCTCATTTTATAGGATTTTTATAACTAATTTCAGAGGCTGCCTATATTAGCCCAGCTTTCAAGACTGAAATTAAATATGCAGTGTTTTCCGCAAAGGCAACCCAGGGTGCCAAAACATTATTGGATAAACTGCATTGGGTGGAATTAGACTAAAACAAAGACAAACATTCCTACACTGAACACATATTTTCAAAGCAGAATAACTGACTGCGTACACTGTTTTCAGATAAACAACTATATTCACTTAGATTTTACTTTATTTTTATTTATTTTTTGCTTTAGAATAGTCATACACTACATTTAAGGGTTAAAATAACTAATGGCACAGATGGACTCAATGCGTTTGTTGTCAGTTCATTTTTTCCTCAAATGCCACCACCATTGTGTGTTTCTACAAATCTCATGAATATTTAAATAGCCAAGCATCGCCAGCCTACTAGCACAATATATACTGCAATTGGAAGCGGTTCATTGACGGAAATAGGATTATCGCTTGGTTTATTATCTCCCTAGACATAAAAGGAAATAGATTCCCCCAAAGGAAGAAGATGCCACAATAGCATCAACATGTGTCATCAGCCATTCAAACTACAATTCAAAACAGCGCTTTATCCCGACAAAACAAACAAACAAACCCTCAAGTCTGGAAGCATCCGAATGTCGTCTGGTTGACAGGCTGTGTAATTGGCAGGCTCAAAGCGGGTTGTGATCTAGTGTGGTTCTCTGGCGCTCTTTCTGACAACGGCTGACCCGCTCGGTAATTTCCCTGACGTTTATTTACATAGTGGATTAAGTCTGTCAGAACTAAGCCTGCGAGCGTGAGGGAACCGTATGCAGAAGGTGAATGTTTATCTGGTGTCACAGCTTCACTTGGAATGACTCTCCTTCGCTTTTTTATTTTATTTTTTTTATAGCACTGACAGGGCAACTTTAATAACAGCTGAGAAGTGCGGATGTGTGTATGAGTGTGTGTGCGTGTCAAGTCCGACGTGGTTAAAGGGCACCGGCAATGTGACAAAGAGACGTGAGGTTTTTAGAAGATATTTTGTCTCACCAGACGTGAGGGAGATTTACAGCGAGGTGTCTTTAAAGGTTCAGACAGAAATGTTAAGCACAGACAGCAAACCAAAGGGAGTTTATAAATGTGAACACTCTCTCTCTCTCTCTCTTTCTCTCTCTCTTCCTGGAAACAAATGTATCTAAAGAAAAACAAATAAAATAAATAAAAATTATATTTCAGTCCTCATAGAATGACTGTAAAGTCACGGACAAAAGTGAAAGCACCAGAGTAATTTCAGATGATGCATGGTGTCTGTTGCTTTTTTCCTGTTATTAAGATTTATACATACTGTCTACAAGAGAACAAAGTGTGACCAATGGCTGGCTACATTAAATATATTTTTATGTTATTACACTGAATTCACCATATATATGGCTCAATGAACTAGATCTATCTATCTATCCATCCATCCATCCATCTATCTATCACATATATTCTTTCTTTCTTTATTATTCATCTATTTATTTCTTCTCTTTCATCTGTCTGTCTATCCATCCATCCATCCATCCATCCATCCATCACATATATTCTTTCTTTTTTTATTATTCATTTATTTATTTCTTCTCTTTCATCTATCTATCTATCTATCCATCCATCCATCCATCTATCACATATATTCTTTCTTTCTTTATTATTCATCTATTTCATCTGTCTGTCTATCCATCCATCCATCCATCCATCACATATATTCTTTTTTTATTATTCATCTATTTATTTCTTCTCTTTCATCTATCTATCTATCTATCTA
>CAIGQW010053986.1:128530-140815 GCA_903798125.1 Danio choprae | reverse complement strand
ATATATATGTGTGTGTTACTTGCTCAAACTACTTATTTATAATGAGCTGAATCTACACAAGTCTTGAGATTTTAGGGATAACTTATTTTTTTATGTTCAATCAACTTAAATTTGTAAAAACAATTAAGTTCACTTAATATCAATTTGTGTTGGGAAAACATGTAGAAATTGTGCGGAACCCTGCATTTTTTACAGTGTTCATAAATACATTAACTAACATTAACTAATGTTGTAAAGTGTGACCTAAACATGTAAATCCACAAAAATCCACTTTGAATATATTGGAAATGATATATTTTGTAGATATAGGTGTATATAATGTAATAAATATTTGATCTTGAATTATTTTCTTCAGTTTATGCACATATACACTTTAATCCATTATGAACAGAACTATATTTAAGTGTATATGCACTTCATCAAATGCACAAAATCCACCCATAAATAGTTACTTGTATATATCAAATGCAATAAAGCCAGGGAACACATCAACACTTTCCAGGAACATGAAGTGAACTTAAATATGTCTGAAATCTTGACAGTCTTATCACCCTCGGTGAGAAATTCACCCCTATCTCCCTCAAGGAGTCGGTGTACCTGCTGGAAAGACTATAAGACCTATCAGCGATTCTTTTGGATTCCTGCTCTCATCTTTTAATCTCTTTCATAAGGTGCCAACGGCTCAGAAGACCCTCACGAGGAACTTTGCACAAGACGTACTTCCACAGTCACAAAGACAGCCAAGCCACTGAAAGTGAAGGTCATGTTATGTATAGACAGAAGAAGTTAACATTTATTATGTTCACTCTGTCATGATGCCAGCAGTCTAACCTTTACTTTTGACCTTTACTTCAAATGATTATTTTGTACATTCAGGGTACTTTTTTGTTGTATAATACTATATTTCCAGCCATTGACTTTGCTGCTTATCATGGTTTAAGGTGTCGCCATTCTTGTTTTTTTCTGGCCATGGTTGGGATAAAAACTGTAGACAAACCTAGGTTTGGTAATGTCTGAGGCATTTAAATTATCCAAGTGCACACACACACACACACACACACTGGGAGCAGTCAGAAAACATACAGCACGAAAACAAGCAGAACACAGCTGGAGTAATGAACAGCTATTTGTGTGAGCAATCAGGTGTGTGATGTTTTGCTCAAGAGCACATCATGGTTCTAGCATGCGGAAAAGAACATACTTTTATTTATTCGCTTTCACAACCTACAACTCCTGCTGATATTGGGTTACAAGTTCGCTGTACCCCACGGCACATACCTTGCATGTAGACGACGCAATTGTGAGCATTTATACATCTGCGTTCTGTCTGTGATTCTTTGCAATCACACCTCCGAAACGCTAGTAGGCAGTGAGGTTTCTATGTTCAGTGTGTTGAGGTTTTTTTGCCGGTGTTTTGGGTTTATGTCATAAATGTTTGCAATGCTACGGTAGAAGTAGATGAAACTCTCCCTTAATCAAGGAAGAAAGAAGTAAGAACTGGCAAACGTTTCATCATTAAATAAACACAAAACAAACTAGAGACTTGTTAAAAAGAACACTACTTTATTTGGAAATAGGGTCATTTTACAATTCCACTAGAGTTAAACAGTTGAGTTTTACTATTTTTGAATCCATTCAGCCAATCTCTGGGTCTGGCAGGAGCACTTTTAGCTTAGCTTAGCATAACTCATTGAATGAGATTAGATTATTAGCATCTTGATCAAAAAAGGTCTTTAAAAGTTTTAATGATTTTCCTATTTAAAGCATGTCTCTTCTGTAGTTACATCTTATACTGAGACTGATGGATAATTAAAGGTTTTCTATGATAATATGTCCAGGAACTATCCACTTATTCTGGCATAATAACCAAGGAACTTTTCTGCCATAATATGGCTACAGCGAGCACAATGATATTATGCCGCATTGTAACCTAGTTGCCCTACCTGGGGACTATTTTCAAGCACTGAGTAATATTATTCTGCCTGCTGCAACCATGGTATGGCACAAAGTTTCATGATTATTATGCTAGAATGAGAATGTAGTTCCTAGACATGTCAGCCTGGAGATTAGCTTAACTGAATCTGTAGTAAAACTTAACTTAAAACTTATTACATGAAATACTGTGTGTTTAGGGCAATGAATTAATAAAGTATAACAACAGACATTCAAATCGTAATTCAAAAATCTCAATTGAAGCTTTGAATGTAAATATGATGCGATAAAAATTTAATTCAGTCAGAATGACTGCTATTGGCATTCTAGTAGTTATAGAATTATGGGGATCAGTGTTAAGTTTGTCTTGATGGACTGTTAAATCGACGCATTATTCTTCTTCTGAGATCATATCTTCTTGTTGGATATTTATGTGATTCAATTGGCAAAAAAGTCACACTCCAGGACCAAAATTCCTGTCAGAGCTTCATTCGAGGTTAGAACTCATATCAAAGTCTCTCACAAACCTTGAAGTCTGCAAAATCATGAGGGGGAAAAAACGTACAGTGTGCACCAAAGAAACAGAATCCAATCAGAAACCCAATCAGGTGCAATCAGTGCACAGTAAGACAAGTACATTGGTACTGTAAAATGAGGCGAGAACTTTCTCCATGTACATCAGGCACGCTTAGCTTCCTGTCGCTGTTTGATTGTGGCCTAACTGGGAGCTAAAGGCACATTCTAATGCTCACTCAGTCCGGTTCTGCTTGAACAGAACTTATTATCTCACAGTCTGCCTCCTGCTCATCTGTAATTTCTTCTCCTTCAGCTCATTTATGAAAGAACATCTAGTATTGCTGGAAGCATCTGTATGTTCCACAAACAACATCAGCCTCTCTTGAGATACTGGGTAAATCTTTGGGAAAAACGGCAGTTGGTTTGGATCAAACAATTGGTAATGATCTGCAGTGAGAGATTTGCCCTTGGCAAAACACTACCTGGGGTTCCGTATCTCATTCGTGAAGTCAACATCTATGCTTTTTTTCCTATGAAAGCTACACCATGTTCTTTTGAGGGTGAACGATGGGTACAGTGAGGCATTGAAAACGGCTTAATGAGCTTTTCAGTGAACCCTTTGGGAAAACTCAAAATTAGACACAGCGATCAGTCTCAAAACAAAGAGAGGCCATGCTAATTATTATTGATTGGATGTTAACATGACGATCAGTATTTCCTAGCCTTTGTTGAATTTGATTTCTTTAGAACACACGGACGTTAATATTTCAGCTAATTGCAAATGACATTATAAATAGGAAGACAGGGACATTGTGCCTAGAGATGAGCGTCAGACGAAACTGCGACTCTGTGGAGAGGCGACCCCATAGAGTGAATTGGCTGGAACACGATTAGCATAAAGAACAAAGCGTGAATAAACACATCTCCTGCGTTCGGTACATCAAGCCAAAGCACAGATGGCCAATGAGATTTCTCAACCCGCTTTTTCCAACCTTATCTGCATTTTTAGTTTATTTCCAGACTCTTTGTAAAATGCCACAAAAACATCAATGTAAGGGAGTAATAATCCCTGAGCAGGTGAATGCACAACAACTTTAAAATAACTTGAATCTGACGAGCTGCCTCCTTTGGGGTGAAGTCTACCAGATGGTACAACATAATATCTGAAGGAAAAAAAAAGTTCCCCCCATATATGAGAACTCTGTCATTGTTTACTCAACCTCATGTCATTGCAAAGCAATATGACCTTGTTTCTTTCACAAAATATTAAAAGAGATGTTGAGAAGGGTTTAACATTTCTTTTTCACACACAATGAAAATAAAGGCTGTATAGCTTCAAAAGGCTGCAACTTGAGCCATAAAACTTGCATATAAGGCTTGTGCATGATGTTTTATTAAAACTCGTACTTCCATGCTAAAGCTTTACATGAAAAGAAGAATTGAAAATCCATTTGATGCAAGTGAAAATTTTAAATGAGTTTTGAAAACTATGGAAGAGAAGATAAAAGCTTCAGAAGAATGACGACATCTATTTTGTTTTTACTCTTTTTTTTATTTTGTTCCCATTCACCTATTCATCTATGTTAAAGAAAGAAGAAATGTTAAAAATATAGATTTAAACAGGTTTGGAACAGCAATGTCAGCGTTTTCAACTTCAGAACTCAAACATGAATTTCAAGCTATCTTATGGGCACCTTAGATGCTGTGGTTAAATAAAAAATTTGGCTACAACAATATTGTGGAGCGAAAAAGCTGATTTGATCACAACATTGGTCTAAGAATACTGCAATGAAATAACTGAAAACCTCTAATCTAAGGGGCAGTTTCACAAAACAACAACAAAAATGTATTTCAGCTTCTCTTTTACATGAATACATTTCCAATTTTGGTCTACATCGTAAACCTCTGAAAATGGCTTTCCAAGCTTTAAAAAACTTTTTATTTTTTATTTTATTTATTTTTATTTTCATTCATTTTCTTTTTGGCTCAGTCCCTTTATTGATCTGGGGTCGCCACAGCAAAATGAACCGCCAACTTATCCAGCATATGTTTTACGCAGCTGATGCCCTTCCAGCCGCAACCCATCACTGGAAAACACCCACACACATTCATTTACACACATACACTACGGACAATTTAGCTTACCCAATTCACCTGTGTTTTTGGACTTGTGGGGAAAACCGGAGCACCCAGAGGAAACCCGCGCAAACAAGGGGAGAACATGCAAACTCCACATAGAAATGCCAACTGACCCAGCCGGGGCTCGAACCCGCAACCTTCTTGCAGTGAGGCGATTGTGCTAACCACTGCGCCACCATGCTGCCCCTTATTTTGTTTTATTTTATTTTGGAAAATGGTGATGTGTGGAGATAAAGGGTTTCTTTATAAAGTGGCATCACCTCTTACTGGCCTGACATGCAGAATAGGCTGTACGTTTTCTATACACACACAGAGTTTAAAAATAAAAAATAAAAAATTCTTTTTTGCTCACATTGTTGCATAAATGTAGCCTAAATGTTCAATAAAAATAAAATAAAACAAAATGTGGGGGGTGCGGTGGTGCAGTGGTTATCATTGTCACCTGCCAGCAAGAAGGTCGCTAGTTTGAGCCTCTGCTGGGCCAGTTGGTGTCTCTGTGTGGAGTTTACATGTTCTCCCTGTGTTCGCGTGGGTTTCCTCTAGGTGCTCTGGTTAACCCCACAAGTCCAAAGGTATGCATGATAGGTGAGTTGGGTAAGGTGAATTGTCTGTATTGCATGTGTGTTAATGAGTGTGTATGGGTGTTTCCCAGTGATGGGTTGCAGCTGGAAGGGCATCCAACGCGTAAAACATATACTGGATGAGTTGGCGGTTCATTCCGCTGTGGCGACCCCTGATTAATAAAGGGACTAAGCCAAAAAGGAAAATAAATGAATGAATGAAAATAAAATGTTAGTTTGTAGCGGCATGGTGGCTCAATGGTTAGCATTGTCACCTCACAGCAAGAAGGTTGCTGGTTCGAGTCCTAGCTGGGCCAGTTGGCCTTTCTGTGTGGAGTTTGCATGTTCTCCCTGTGTTTGCGTGGGTTTCCTTCGGGTGCTCCGGTTTCCCCCACAAGTTCAAACACATGCGCTATAGGAGAATTGGGTAAGCTAAATTGCGAAAACATATCCCGGAATAGTTGGCGGTTCATTCCGCTGTGGCGACCTCTGAAATAGTACATCTAAAAAAACCTTGTACATCTGTGTGAAAGCAAATTAACTTAAATTCCTTATTTTTATGAGAATCTTTAATAGCCATGTGACAAAAGCCAAGATAGCAGATGTTACAAACATTATCTTTGTGAGTTTTAGCCTTACTGTCTATGTGAATCAAAGACATTCCAATTTTGTTAAATGCATTCAATTAAATTCACTTAAGCAATTTTATATACACAAAGTGTATTAGGGAAAATGTTAATGTTTCAAATAAATATTTTTGTGAAAATAAAATGGATGAAATAATGTTTCATTGTTATTCACAGCAACAAATAAATTCATGTAAAACCCTGATCATTGTATTCTAAGTGATTAAAAACTTCTTGCAAGCAAATGGGTAAACCCTAGTGGTTTGGATGATAGTGGCAACGTAAAAAACATATAAATGGGTAATTAATGACTATTAATATTTTGGGGATACATAAGATCATTTCATAGTCATTTAACAATCTTTTTCTCATTTAACAATCTTAATATTGTTATACAAAATTACATTTTGATGAGCATCTTTTATAAATCATGATAAACAAAATAAATAAACACAATTTAAATATAAAATATATATGTATAAGTAAATTAATTAAATTAAACAGGGCACAAAAGGGGGAATCGTTTTAATTGAAAATCCCTTTTTGTCTTTGACCCATTAATATGTGCACTTTATATGTCTCCATGACCCAGTAACCATTATTATCCCTGCAGATGATCAACTACTACTAAATAATGACCCAGAAACCATTAGTTTTCTTTATCTCAGCCCACAAAGGGTTGGTCCTCGGGGCTGTTTCACTATCATTTATGCTTCCTGTATACACTTTACATTAGAAACTGGACATTTAACCTTCATATGTTGTTTAATGACAGTTTTCATGCTAGATTTATCTGGTTCAAAGCCATGAATGAATGAATAAACCATTTCACGAAATCAGAGGGGAAGGCTTACAACTTGGGCTTCAAGGTTTCTTCTTTTGAAAATATTATTTCTATTTTTATGTCTATAAAGAGTGTTTGCCCTTAAAGATAGAAGTTTATGAATGCATAATGTAAAGAGATGGGGTAAATTATTTCATAAATCTCACCTCACATCACACCTTTCCTTTGGTCTAAATAACATCAAGCCACATTTTTCCACAGAAGAAGAGTTATATGTGTTTGGAACAAGGTCAGAATTAACTACTCAATGAAGCAGCAATATTTGCGTCCTGAAGTGGATTTCCATGGACACTTACACTTTCACGTAAGAGCATGTTAAATTTAGTTATTTGAGAATGTTATTTTTTTTTTTTTTTAAATCTATTAAATGAGCAGAATATCAGTTACGTCCACGTCTGAAAACGTAATTAGAAGTGAGGCTTTTTTTGTGCAGAAATTCAGTCAATACTTTAACAAATATACAAGTATGCGTATTACAACATATCATTAAATATATAATAAACCTTTCCCTTTGTGGGAATCCAACAGTTGACTCTGATTGGACAAGAAAATAAAAGATGGGCAACATTTCATTGCTTCTGTGCAGGTTTTGAGTTGCCATTGGGCTGAAATTTTTTTCTTGGACCTGGCAATCGTGGCTGAATGGCATTAACTGTCACAACCAAACATTTTATGGTCTTTTAAAAAATAAACTGTCCCAGGTCAAAATATCAGAGATTGGTTTCTTCTGCCAACGTTGACGTGCTTTGATTGACGTAATCTTTCAGGCATGGTGAGAGGATTCGGAAGTAATCTAAAATCACTCCATATAACCTCACAGACTTCAATTTGCATGTAAAAGGAATAGGCACCTGGTAAACATTAATGGGATATTTTCCCAAACTTGGCAAATGGTTCTGCTAATGTGCAAGCTTTTAGTATTCAGAATGCCTCCGTTCTTAGTGTTGATGTTTGGGTTTGTCCCAAAACTAGTGTCCACATGCATCCAACTAATGAACACATGGGATTCGCTGATTAAAACCATCAGAAAATAAACACGTACACTAGTAATGGGATGAAATTTGCTTAAGCCTGGAACCAGTTGTTCTGACTTTCATGTGGCAGATGTCCACGCAGTAATTTTGGACAATTGTGATCCAGTCCATTTGATGAATAATCACTGCATGTGCATTAATAGATTTTGCGGCATGCAGAAATGTCTTGGCCGTATAATTATTTTGTTACATTAGTACATTTTGTTTGGATAGAAACAGGGCATCATGCAATTATGATCATGAAGGGGCTGCGCACAGTATTGCTGCACTTTTTACAAAAGAAATGTTATTTTTTCAGAATTACATTCGGCATCATACTCCATGGTCAGTTTATTAGATACACCAGTTCAACTACTTGGTAACTAATTAACCATTCACACGACAGCAACATTTAGGAATGTAGACCTGATCAAAATGATCTGCTGATGTTCAAACTGAGCATCAGAATGGGGGTGATATGAGTTACTTTAGACTGGTTGGCAGAGTCCCCCAAAATAAAAAGACATTTCCAGTTTTGTTGGCAATAATGGGGCAATTACATACAGTAGCTCTTATGTTCAACTGTACACACAAATTGCTTTATATGATCATATCAGGGGTTCTCTCCACTCCAACCAAAAGTGTACAACATCCCCTTGGATGATGGCAGTCACAGAGCATCTGTGCCACTGCACTCAAAACACACTAGCTATAAAAAGAGTGATAGAGCCAGCTCAATCAATAGGGGTTATTGAGGCCATGATTGGTAAGAGCATGTAGAAAGAATTTGGCATGGATGCCATTAATGTGCCTGCTCTTTATTATTTAATGGGAATTTTAATGACTAGGGAATGTCAGGAGTTTGTTTTAATGTTACAGTATAGTGTCCTTGTCGCTGTACTGGGGTAGGTATACCTATAAGAATCATACAGGACTGTAGGGTAAACATGGTAAGGTAACATGATTTCAAATAACCACTCATTACAAACAAGGTGTGGAGAAGAGCATCTCTTGAAGCGGATGGATAGATAAATTGATTGATTGATTGATTGATTGATTGATTGATTGATTGATTGATTGATTGAACTGTTTATCTCCAACCGATTTGTAAAATGAGCCTATATAAAAAATAAAAATAAAAAAGTGTTCCCTACGGGATTATTGGTTGTTGCACCGGGTCTTAATGACATGACACAAATCATAAACAAACATGCGACACATACCAAACCACAACACATAGGCAATGGATGCTACCAATGGAATGGTGTTTGTAAACAGTGGCTGCTGCTGACTATTTAAATATAGTAGGTTGGTGACTCCTGTTGCAAATCCAAGGATGCTGGTAGTGCCAATTCATGATCGTGAACAAATTGTGATCAGCAGTGTGATTTTTTATTTTTTTTGTAATGGTACAACTTGCTTGGAACCTCACCCGAGGTGGCCAGCTGGCCTGAGTATTGTTGCTGCCTATGACCATCCCTTTAAAATCCCAGTGAGCCCATGTTGTGTTGTCTACAGTACTTGCACAGGATAACAGGTCATGAAACTAACTCAAATTATCTGAAGTTGGTTTCTTGAAAATGACAGTGAGTTCACTAATCTCAAATTACCTTCGCAGTCACCAGATCTCAATCCAACAGAGCACATTTGGGATGTGCTGGAACTGGAGGTGGATGAGAAGCAGACAAATCTGCAGCAACTGTGTGATGTTGTTATGTCAATATGGATCAAAATCTTAGAGAAATATTTCCAGCAAGTGCTTAAATCTATGCCATAGGAAACCAAGGCACTTCTGGAGATGAAAACAGTCCATCCCAGCATCATCAATGTGTATTTAACAGTGGTCTGCTTCTGACTGACAACATAACATTTATTTTTCATAGACACAAATCATCAAAGATGGCAGACACAACGAGTAAAATAATTTTTAAAAATCTTATATTTAATTCAAAGCTTAAAAATGAAGGAAGAGTTGCAGTCGAAAGTTAAATTCTTAATGCAAAAGACGAGTTCAACCCTCAGCATGATCAAACTGTTACCCAGACAACTTTAGCTTGAACTTCCAGCTGGCAGTCACTGTTTTCCTCCTCAAAATCAAAGAGAAAAGAAAAGAAGTCTGCCTAAAACTGTAACCCCAAGCAGAGAAGATGCAAATGTCTCGTCTGCTTTTTTTTTCCGAGTTCTGATAAACTGGCATGGGCAGAAAGGAGAAAAACGACGAGTGCGTTGCTGTCATTACCATCAAAAGAAGGCTCCCAGGTGCCCTTTTCAAGCGGAAGACCCGTTCTATTCACTTTGAGAGACAGAGTCATGAGGAGCGAATGAGTGGACAGGCGAGAGCGTATGATTAACTCATCACACAGCGCTATAAAAAGAGCCTCTTTATTCCCACGCCAGGCGCCACCGCTAACTGTATCTTCACCCGGGTTCTTCGCACAGCCATTAGAAGGTTGATTTACAACAGCGGGGGGAGAGAGTTGTGACAGTTGTGAAAAGCTGTTTTGCAGCTGCTTTCTCCTGCTTGAGCGCAGATAAGCTTTTATAATGGCATTCAAGTGTTCGGCAGCGCTTTTGCACCAGTTTGCCATTCTTAAGCATCTACAACTGTGACGCAATAAAAAACCAATGCTAAAGCTATGTCGCTACGCTTCTAAAGTTCCTAGATAATCAAATCAGTTTTGGAAAGGATTTTTTAACTCTTTCCATGCAACTCACAATGTTCTCTGCCAATTTCTCTGCAATGTTTTTCAGAGCTTCAATATGTTCATAGATATATGGAGAGGAGGATAGTTTCAAAAGCAAACAAAGACAATGATCGGTTGTTTTATTTGAAAGATAATTTGATTAGACATTCAACAGCAATTAAATCAAACCATGAAATTTCAAAGCCATGTAAAGTACACAATTGTGCAAGCTTTAGGAGTGTTGATATTTTATATTAATATTGTATATTTTGGGGGCCTCACAGTGGCGCAGTGGGTAGCACGTTCACCTCACAGCAAGAAGGTCGCTGATCGCTGGTTTGAGCCTCGGCTGGGTCAGTTGGCGTTTCTGTGTGGAGTTTGCATGTTCTCCCTGTGTTGCCGTGGGTTTCCTCCGGGTGCTCCGGTTTCCCCCACAAGTCCAAAGACATGCGCTATAGGTGAATTGGGTAAGCTAAATTGTCCGTAGTGTATGAGTGTGAATGGGTGTGTATGGATGTTTCCCAGAGATGGGTTGCAGCTGGAAGGGCATCCGCTGCGTAAAACATATGCTGGATAAGTTGGCGGTTCATTCCGCTGTGGCGACCCCAGATTAATAAAGGGACTAAGCCGAAATGAAAATGAATGAATGAATGAATGAATGAATGAATGAATGAATGAATGAATGAATGTATATTTTGGTTATCATTCTGAATCCATTTTTTTTATTTGCTGATAAAGAATAAATTTGTCAGTGTTCTGTCCTGTCCACGTGTCATTTGTTTTCATCATGTGCTTTCTTTGTCCTTTTCCCGCCACCGTCAATGTTCATTTGTTCCACCTGTGTTCATCCCTTGTGTCTCATTAGCTTAATCATCCCTTCATCCATTTATACCCTTTCGTCTGTGTCCTTCGTTGTCCGGTATTTTGGTTCTTTGGTTGCTTTGGGTCGTCTGTCTCCTCGTCATCGTCTTGTCTACTTGCATCCTGTGTTTGTATTATCAGTAAGTGTTTTGTATAATAAATCCATTTATCAGTTTCATTTCGTGTTCGTCTTTATCATACCTACCACCACCACCAGGACGTTACAAAATTATGCTAGAATGTATCAAAAATGTATAATTTAATTCATACTTGCTTGCTTGCATGTTTGTTTGTTTTTGGAAAGTTACTCTTCAATGCACAGTTAAATGAATCTCTTTTTGTATACAGTATAATTAAAATGCATTTGAACTATTGAGAGAGAGAACAAAGTTTGTTATCGAAAGAGCAACTCTTTTTCAATTTTTATTTTTTTATTTTTTATTGTTTGCACCAGTTTTGTAGACATAAACTATCTTGTTCTCTTCAACTTTTGTGACTTGAAATGGTGCTATATTTGCAAATGATTTACAATATTCCAATTTTTTAAATACACAAAATCCCCAAGTTTAACAGCAAATTATGTTAAGATGTTCTGAATCCGGCGACAGTGCTTAGCACCGCACAACAAGAAGGTTGCTGGTTCGAGTCCCAGCTGGGTCACCTGGCATTTCTGTGTGGACCTTGCATGTTCTCCCCATGTAGGCATGGGTTTCCTCCGGGTGCTCCAGTTTCCTCCACAGTCCAAAGACATGCGGTATAGGTGAATTGAATAAACTAAATTGGTCATATTTTATGTGTGAATGAGTGTGTATGGATGTTTCCCAGTACTGGGTTGCAGCTAGAAGGGCATCCGCTTTGTAAAACATATGCTGGATAAGTTGGCGGTTCATTCCACTGTGGTGACCCCTGATGAATAAAGGGACTAAGCCGAGGGAAAATGACTGAATGAATAAATGAATAAATGTTCTGAATCATTCTAGATGGTTTTTAAGCTAGATTCAAAATAGCATCAAAAGATAAGAAAATCATTCAAGAGTTCACACTTCGCTGATGATTGATTATAAAGCGAGTTTGAGATGCTGTCCCGGGAGAGAGCCCTGAGCTCATAAG
>CAIGQW010053986.1:67156-118530 GCA_903798125.1 Danio choprae | reverse complement strand
CAAACCAACAAACAAACAAATAAATAAATAAATATCCTTTATATACAATTGAAATGTTGTGTATAATGTGAAATTTTAATAGTTTTTTTTAAATATTTCCCAACTGATGTTTAACAAAGCAAATACATTTTCAGAGATTTTCTTTTTTTATTATTTATAATTATTATTTATTGATGACAACACAGGCGGCGGCGCAGTGGGTAGCGCTGTCACCTCACAGCAAGAAGGTCACTGGTGCGAGCCTCGGCTGGGTCAGTTGGCATTTCTGTGTGAAGTTTGCATGTTCTCCCCGTGTTCGCGTGGGTTTCCTCCGGGTGCTCCGGTTTCCCACATAGTCCAAAGACATGCGATATAGGTGAATTGTGCAAGCTAAATTGTCCGTAGTGTATGTGTGTGAATGAGAGAGTATGGGTGTTTCCCAGTGATGGGTTGCAGCTGGAAGGGCATCAGCTGCGTGATACATATGCTGGCTAAGTTAGCGGTTCATTCCGCTGTGGTGACCCCTGATTAATATAGGGACTAAGCTGAAAAGAAAATGAATGAATGAATAAACACAGGCTTAAAAAGTCTTTAAAGGCTCAAAAATATTTGTTAGGGCCTCACAGTGGCGCAGTGGGTAGCACGTTCGCCTCACAGCAAGAAGGTCGCTGATCGCTGGTTCGAGCCTCGGCTGGGTCAGTTGGCGTTTCTGTGTGGAGTTTGCATGTTCTCCCTGTGTTGGCGTGGGTTTCCTCCGGGTGCTCCGGTTTCCCCCACAAGTCCAAAGACATGCGATATAGGTGAATTGGGTAAGCTAAATTGTCCGTAGGGTATGAGTGTGAATGGGTGTGTATGGATGTTTCCCAGAGATGGGTTGCAGCTGGAAGGGCATCCGCTGCGTAAAACATATGCTGGATAAGTTGGCGGTTCATTCCGCTGTGGCGACCCCAGATTAATAAAGGGACTAAGCCGAAATGAAAATGAATGAATGAATGAAATATTTGTTAATTAGCAGTTTCTCATATTTTGTGATTCATGTTTTTATTATTCCCGGTTTTTTATGCTTTTGATTTGCAATATGGGACAATGATCTTTCTTCCAACAATGAACATTTTTAATAGTTTAAAGTGATATATTGTCTGGGTTGGTGTTGTATATATAGTACAAAAACCTTGTAATAAACTGCCAGTACATTTTCTGTTATTTTACAGACTTATTTCTCTATACATTATTTCCTTTATTATTTCAAACTACTAAAATGTCAGTAAAAGTCATTTTGTTAAACTGCAGAGGAGAATTGATATTGAGATATTATTAAATGTGTTATCTTTTTAGTTAATAAACTGTAAATCGAGTGCCTTTTGCCCACTTTCTAGGCTACATATGTCCATTTAGTAGCAAAACGGCCTTGCTTTTGTGTTTTTTAGAGGTCATCCATCCACTGGTCAAGGTTTTTGAAAAAACACGATGTCTTTTTTTTTCTCCTGCACTGTTTCTTACCACTCAATCTCCAACTAACCGAGACGAGATTTTATAACATTTAATTGTCCTTCAGATTCGAGCTCCAAACACAATAAAGACGAGAAACGTGACAAAGTCTCCACAATAAGGAGCAAACAAAGATATTGCCCTCGCTAATGGAATTGTTTCCATTACTCAGTCGGCCAATAAAAAGCCATTTTCCTTCTCAGGTCCTTAGCCTGCTGCAAATTACAGCCGTACACATCGCAAACAAGCTGGGCCGTTATTACTTATGTTGTTCGGGAGCCACGGAAGACAGCAAAGGTGAAACTATCATGACCTTCTCCACAGTTCAAACACAGATATTAAATGTTTCGGCATTTTCTCAACTCATAGAAGGTGCTATAGATAATGCAGCGGCAATCTGTGATATAAACATGTTCATTAAACTAATGAGCCACTGCTAAAACAATAAGTCCATCATGGTATTTTTTAGCAGATAATCAATCTGTGACTTCAAATGAGTTATACTGTATAATGTTTGTTCTCTTTTAAACCTCAAAGACACTCTAATAGCTTGCAAATATGATGTTTTGAGGCAGACTAATATAAAAAGTTTGTTCTTGATGTAGCTTGAAGTCAGCTATGATATGAGCAGATATGTCAGATATGTCAGATATGAGCTTGCCAGATGAACAAAGTGCATCCAATTTTTGTTTGCAATATATAACAAGTGGTAAACTAGAACACATTGTGGTGCAAGGTTAAAATTACTTTTAAAGGGATAGTACACACAAAAAATGAAAATTTAATCACTATTTACCTTCCTGAGTTTCTTTATTTTGTTGAAAAATAAAGATGTTTTGAAGAA
This sequence comes from Danio choprae, assembly GCA_903798125.1. NCBI lineage: Eukaryota > Metazoa > Chordata > Actinopteri > Cypriniformes > Danionidae > Danio > Danio choprae. Next base: position 116,219 of record CAIGQW010053986.1, on the reverse strand, counting down.
AGCAGAAAACCTGGAATCATTGACTTCCATAGTGGGAAAAACAAATACTATGGGAGTCAATGGTTACTGGTTTCCAGCTTCCTACAATATATTGTATTTTGTGTTTAACAGAATACACTTAGTGAAGTTTCACAAACTAATTTTGAGAGGAGCACGTGATATTATCAACTACAACAGGTCCTTATCGCTAATCATTAGCTAGCCTATCGGATCATTACAAAATGACTATAAATATCCTGCCTAAACTTCATTCCCTATCTTCGTTTTGCTCTCTGCGCAGTTTGCATGTTCTCGCTGTGTATGTGTGGGTTTTCCCGGGGTACTCCAGTTTTCATCCCACAGTCTAAAAACGTGACATATGCAAATTGTAATAACAGTCACAAGCACTTAAAGCATACATACTGATTCAATTCTTATAGAACCATCTTATTAACCAAAGTATAGGTAAAAAACGAACTGGGGGCTTTCGAGAAATACCTGATCTCGTATCACTCCTAATGCTCATTGACCAGGCGGGAACCTTGGGCTCATCTATCTCCGAGCTCAGGGTTCTCTCCCAGGACAGCAAGCCAAATTTTTGGAAGAACTGTCCATATAATGCATTGCAGAACAAACTTTTTTTTTTTTACAATTGCAATTAACCAATCAAAACAGAGTTTGCTTACACATGGAGATCTTAAAATAATAGCAGCAAAACAGTTCGGGCAAACTAAATAATGACTGTTGTTGTTACAAGCACTGTTACTACTTAAAATAGTAAAATCCATTTATTATCCATTATTGGGTGTTTCTAGTTTATCTGGGTTTTCAAACTGCTTTATGGCACCTTGATCTCTAGTCCAACAATCTTTAATGTTAAAAAGTGTCAAAAAGTGAGTTTTATTGATATTTTTAGTAGTTTCAATCTATATGCTGTCTGTTTTTGTCACTTAAATACAGTAAAAAAAAGGAGGTCATGAATAATTAAACTTATTTTATGGATTTATTTCCTAAGCAAATACTAAAATGATAGCAAAAAACAAAGTCATTTGATGGTAAGTCTGATATTTTGGTAGCCATATTTGCAATGCCTCCAGGGTAGATCATCTAATTGAATCTGTAAAAATCTGAAATTGCTCACTGAAATTTCAATTAAGGTTATGACTCCACTGATCCGGATCAATCTAAAAACAGCCTTTTCATCTAAATACAGTCCATGTCCACACTGCCATTTTCAATTCTTCCCGAAAAGCTGTCAAAACGGACAAAACATCTGCTCTACAATGTCATCCAGCATGTTAGCTGAATTGGTCACATGACTAATATGCGTCATCGTTTTCGAAAGCCTCTATTTTCACAGTCCACACAGCAACACAAAAACGGCGATTTCAAATTCATCCTTTCTGGTCAGTGTTTTCAAAAAGATGCATTTTTGTTTCCTAAAAACATGTCTCAGTGGGGACGGGAGGCCGAAACAGAAAGAAAAATATATGTTTTTAAATGAAAATGTATTAGTCTGGACATTCCCTATGATAGGGATTGTCGTTCCAAACAACCAGATCTAAACAGACCCCTTTCTCAAAGAACCGTCAATCTTTAAAACTTCGCTATTTTGACTAAAAAGGCTGGTTTTCCTTTTACTAAATCGGTCATACTGAGCATTGCACTTTCCCCTATTCATAACACTGCAAGCGGACCCTCCTTGTACAGTATATCTATAGTCTTTGATAAAAATCAGTTAGTTAAACTGTTAATTCAATAATTATCATCATCATCATCAAAAGTTATTGGAGCAGAGATCAAGGTGTCATAATGCAATATTAAGTAGATGTAAATAAACAGAAAACACCTGTCAAATAACAAAATATGAAACACTGTCAAAGTAAAGTTGGATTTTTTAAAAATGTATTCCGATTTAACCAACAGGCCTGCCAGAGGGAAACGTCAATTCAGTGAGTCAGACCAAGTTCCCAATGGGTGAAAAGTACGGTAGCTGAAGCTGCAGCAAGAATACTGTATGTGACACTGTCAAAGCATGCCTCGGATCTCACTAGACCAAATTTAGCATGAAACTTGACATGCTCTTGTGTGAATTCAGAGCTACTGACTTGTGTCGTGACATTTCATTCTCAAGCTTTTCAGTGACATTCTTGGTCAGATGCTAAGAATAAGCAAATATAATTATGTAACATTGATTGAATGCTTTCTTTTCTGAAGTGGCTTTGATGATGCTAATACATTAGGGCATGGAGTAACTGATGGTAATAATAATGTAATGGTTCTGTTCTGTTTTCGATTGACTTTTAATGTTCCAGGTATTTCAATGGGTTCATTGACAGTGCTTTTATAACACGTTTATTATAAATAATTATATTTACTAGATGTACTGGATTTATTAGGTTTGGGTTTGAGTAGAATGATAATATATTCTATAAAGGTCTGATCGCATTTCTTCAAAATTTTATTTATTTATTTTTTTTTTTGAAAATGACAATCAGATTTTTTTTATTTGTTACAATGGAAAATCAGGGATAATACACCAAATATGTTTATATATTACATAGAAAAATCTTATTGGTATTACGTTGTCAAAAAAAGAAAAATATACAGGCATACATATTAAATTTGGCACCTTTTATATTTAATGCAAAAACATGACAACATTTTATATATAAATATTAATGTATATTAAATTAATTTGGAAGAAATTGTGTTAGCAGTATAAAATAAAACAAACCATGTTATGTTCAAACACAAAACTATAAATCTTAAATTCATATATTTAATGGGTTTTGTGTTAACAAATGACCAAACACTCAAAATTCTTGGCTTTAGGTTGAAAGTGTGTTGCATAAAAATCCACCCAAAATGCTCATAAGACTTAAAAGTGTTTTGTGCTGTTCTGTAGTTTCAGTAGTAGAATTGTAGTCATTGACTGATCCATTGGGTTTGCATTGACAATGACACAAACAACAAATATTTGAGAACCTCATAAGAATCTGGATATGAACTTGCTTAACTGTCCAACCCTCATCTCTCCCAAGAAAAGGTTACACCAAAATCAGACCCATTTTAAAGCATGTTTCCATAAATCCAGCCTCATCACAAAAGGCAATGTTTTATGTTCTCCTGTCCAGTTTTGAAGAGTTTCTTGTTGACTGATAGGAGAGGAACATGCTGTGGTCTGAAGCTGTTTTGACATGTCATGCATTCACAGATGCTCGTCTGCATAGCACTGTTGCTGTGTGGTTATTTCGGTTTCTGTCACCTTCCTGTCACTTTGAACCAGTCTGGTCATTTTCCTCTGACCACCCTTAATAACAAGAGCTGCCAACATTCTCTGCAAAGACTAGAGACTGTTGTGCATGAAATTCCCAGGATATCGACACTTTCTGAGATACTCAAACCACCTCATCTAAAACAAAAAAAAACATCTATCATGGTCCAACAAGCAGAAGCAGGAAAATCACAGCAAAATGGTGGATTCAACCTCAGTATAGTTGATTTTGTAATAAAATTGTAGTTTTTAAAAATTAGCACAAATCTTAAGTTTGAAATCCGATTAAAATCAGTTCTTTAATGTGTAAAGCAAAAAAGCCAGGTCAAATTTTGATTTATAATTAATAGTCATGTGTTTGAGTAATGTGGCATTTTAATTTTATTACATTTAATAATTTTATTCTGTAAACTATGATACTAAAAATCACCTTTTACTTTTTTATTGGTTTCTATATTTTTCCAATTCTACTATTATTATTTTTCTATTGGTTTAAGCACCCTGACAGCATCTCATTCTAACAATCTGCTTCGCCTCACTTTTTCTTTTTTTTTCATGGTAGTTGAAAAAAAGTGCCTGATGTCATGCATTCCAGTACCAAGATCTTTGATACAGTGGCTGCTTAGCAACAAAAAAACAAAACAAAAAGGTGGTAAGTGTGATTGATCATATAAGGAATCAATATTTTAATAATATTTAATATCAAATGTCATTTAAACAACAAATATTTTTCAGACCAACAAGTTTGACAAGTCATGAAGGAAAACAAATATTATTTATAATTCTATGTAAAAAATAAATGTAAAAATTAAAATTTCAAATAAAACAGTGGAAGAATTGATAAAGTTTATCATAAAATTCAGTAAAATTCATCTAAAACATCATAAATATATCTATTGTTTGTTTACTTATCATAAAGAAAATGATAAGAACTTGCTGATTTGTCAACTACCCAACTCCATCCATTCAGAGAATTGACTAGTGACACTACTTTTACTTTTCTCATATAGACTAGTTTATATAAATATTCAGATTTCTTTCAGGATTGCCAAATCACTTTGTGTGTACAGTTCAATCTCTTTACATTGATATTGCCCTTTACTAAACTCTGCAATCCGTTTTGATGATGAGATTTGGTTATCTTACTGTTTAAAATAAGCTTTTCTCCAATAAATCATTTTGAAATGTCAATGCTGTAAAGTTATCTCTCATTTTTTAGTGTGTAATCGTGATGGAATTTTTTTACATCAGATCTTCAATAGATGTGCGGACCTCCAGAGAACCAATCCTGACGTCTATTGAAAAGACGACACAGTAATGGATTTTAAAACACCTGAAGAACAGAGGTCATGTCACATATTTCAGAGGTAAAAATGAAAGGGAAGTATTTTTTTTCCAGTTTAAAGTCGATGGAAAAGTAGGCTGGCTAACCCAAAGCATTTCTGCTTACAAAACATTTTAGACATTTTAGGGTCAAACAAAAGTGCACAGAAAACAGTATTGGTCGTGTTCAATATTTAACTGTTCCATCCTTCAATTAAAAGCCTCTATAAAAAGGAGCAGGATCACATAAATCATTAAGATCAGAGTGAAATGATCAGAGATCTTGTTAACTGTTAAAAAAAACTTAGTTTTTTTTTTTAATCTGCAGAGTTGAATGAGTTGTCTATGAAATTCCCAAGATACTGACACATTCTGAGATACTCAAATAATCCATCTATCGTCAAAAAAAACCAAAAACATAGGAAGATCACAGCACAAATGATTTATCCAACCTCAGTATAGGTGGTATTTTGTAGTACAATTTTATTTTTAGAAAATGAGTGTAAATCTGAAGTTTGAAATCCAGCTCAAATCAGCTCTCTGATGTGTCAAGCAAAAAAAGCCAGGTCAAACTCCAAATGTATAACATCATTTAGGATACAAAACATGACAGTTATATTAATTATCATCTCTGAATACAAGTACAGTACCAGTCTGAAATAAAAGGGATGTTTTACATGCTGTTGAAAGAAGTATTTATTTGAGATCACTAGATATAGTATTAATAGTAAATTAGGTTAGCCTCTAGTGTTGAAGATTTGAACATGTTGTTCATTCTAAAATGTTCTCATGTTTTGATCCAGTCTGTCTCTATAATTTTAGATCATTGTTAATGCTGTCATCATGGCAACAGGAAAGGACCACAAAGACACAGTTAAAAGGTGAGAGTGTCAGTACTTTAAAAACATAAATAAATAAATAAATAAATTTAGAGTCACTGTTTAAGTCAGGAGTGTTGGCATATTGTCGCAACATATAAAGATTACAGAAGTAAATCCTCATTCTCTTGATTTAGTTAAATGTTACTTTGTTATTTTGTAACCTCGGTTCCTTAAGTTTAACGCAAACAAGCCATTTCATCACTAGCTAAAGCTACAGTATGTGGAACACTTTTTATGTAAGATGATAAAGACAAAAAATAATAATAATAAGCACAATTGTTTCTCAATTTCATTAGATTTACAATTAATAGTTATGTGTTTGAGTAAAGTGGCATTTTTGTTGTGTTCTTTAAACTGCTAATGAAATTTCCTCCAAATTTAAAATACATTTGCTTTTTTTTGGCACAAAATTACTCACTGAAGCTAAGCAGGGCTGAGCCTGGCCAGTACCTGGATGGGAGACCACATGAGAAAAACTAGGTTGCTGGTGGAAGTGGTGTTAGAGAGGCTAGCAGAGGGAGCTCAACCTGCGGTCTGTGTCCTAATGCCCCAGTGGTGAAGGGAACACCATAATGTCAGTGAGAGCCGTCTTTCGGATGAGACATTAAACTGAGGTCCTGACTCTATGTGGTCATTAAAAATCCCATGGCACTTCTCGTAAAAAGTAGGGGTGTAACCCTGGTGTCCTGGCCAAATTTCTTCCATCGGCCCTTACCAATCATGGCCTCCCAATCATCCATATGCACCGAATTGGCTATATCACTGTCTTTCCACTACACCAATAGCTAGTGTGTGGTGAGTGCACTGGTGCCATTGTCCTGTGACTGCCGTCGCATCACATACCCCAATCACAATGATAAGTGATAAGAGGTGTCTTTTTAAAACAGTTTTCTACCGGCAGCAATCATTTTGCACTGTTAATGCATTCTGACCATCTTGACAACATTACTACTATATCATAAACATTAACCAGTTATTTTGCAGGTTAGTGTTGATTGATGTTCTTTTTGGAATGTGGAAGAACGTCTAGAACCTGTTTAACTATTGAAAATATATGTTTTTTCATCTTTATATGCTAAAGTTAAAGGTTTGATACTCAGCCAGAACACACTCTCACTTTCGTCTCATCATATATTGACACTTGGTCAGAGACCCATCAGGGTCACTTTGTAAATCAAAAGCCGCTTACGCCATTGCAATTTGCCTTTGCAATTTGTGTCCCACTAAACAGTTTGCATGTGTTTTTGTAAAATACAAAACATTTTATAAACCTGAGTACTTCAGAAATATTTTGAAGCACCTAACCCCACATATACCCTAAACCGACCCACTTCTGAACAAGCTAAATAAACTGCAGGGAAATAAAAGCAGAATCGCGTGTATTTATAGCAAAATCCATATATAATTATTACAAACATGTTGTGTTGCACTCCAGGTCCAAACATTCTAACCATTTGTGTAAAGAAAAACATTGATTGTAACAATTTTATATGGTCGGATGTTGCTATAAATACATGTGATTTTGTTATTATTTGCCCGCTGCTTATTTAGCTTGTTCAGAAGTGGGTCGTTTTAGGGTACTTGTGTGCTATATCCTATGTTTTACAAATGGTCAGGTTTAGTGGGTTACATGATCAAAAATGTGTTTAGATTGTAATTTAAATCAAATAGTTTTGACTCAAACCCCAATAACAGTAAAAATATTACCCAATTTGTAATTTAATCATAACAATAAAATTGTGAATGCCTTTCGCGTCAGCATACTGATGCAAAAGTTTTTTCAGAGAAAGAGCAAAGAAAACATAAAACGTTTGCATACAGTATGTGAACAAACTAACTGTGCTTAAATCACACAACATAGGCATGACAATAAAATGCCAGGTATTCAGCAAGGCCTACATTAAAAGAAGATGGTTAAATGTGAACTGTTTTATCATAAACCGTAGCAAATCTTGGCAGTAGTGTCAAGAGAGAAATAATACAGTGTTTAAGGATGATATATATATACATGGAAAAAAAATTAAACCCTGAGATCAGATTAAATACAGGAATGGAGAAAAGATTCTCTTCTATTATCACAGCTGTCAGTCAGTTCCCGCTACTTTTTCCAGGTTCAATCCATCTTTGTCGTGTGTAATGTAAAGGCAGATATTGGATATGAGCCACTTTTAAAAGAAGATGTAAGTAGGTCGTAAAAAGAAAAATAGATGCTGTCACAAAATCTGCAGTGTAAATGAAGCTAAAGAGTAAAAAAAAAAAAAAAAGGGGGTATTGGGGTATTGACTGGCCATCGACATGTGACAAGTCGAGAGTGAGATTGTGTTGCCTTGGCCAGAAACAGCACAAATATGATTGCATAAACATAAAGGTATCAAGTTATTGTGCCATATTTTTCAAAACTGTAATTTTTAGACTGTTTTTGAAACTATTCAAAAGTACTCATTTGTGTCCTATTTTTTACATTGTGCTCTTTCAGAATAATCTGCAGACTTGTATGGTCTTATGGAGTTGCATAAACTTATGTATTTGCATAATTGTTTATTATGTGGAGCAACTTGCTGACTTCTCACACTGGGATCTTTCAGAAGAATGAAAAAGCCTCAACATATAGCCAGAAACAGCTCATATGTAACACCATAAACACCTATAGAAGTTATGCAGTTTCCATTAATGCTCTTTTTGGAACGTTTCTGAAAATTGCTTAAAATAAACTTCTGTGACTTATTTCTCACATCAAAAAAAAAAAAAAGAAAAAGAGTTTTCTTTTTTTGGACTAAAAAGGAAATTAATTTAATTTAAAGAAATGGACTTAACCTTGGAACATTTTTTTTTTTTAATTGCAGAAGAGTCTTCAGAGTCAGAGTTTAGAAGCATCACAGCTAACATTCAGAAGTTACTGTAACTTTGAAGCATGGTTGGAAAAAAAAATAATTTTTGAACTAGAGGAACTTAACAAAGTTATTGAAGTCATTACTTCTAACATACAGATATTTCAAAGTATCTGCTGTTCCAGAAGTTAAATGTATTTTTGAAGCACATTGTCCATAAAAATTCATTTAGCCTGTTAATGAAACTAACCCTAACCCTAAACTTAACCCCAAGCCTAACGCTAACTTATAACAAATAACGGTCACACTATACAATAAGGTTTTATTAGTTCATGTATTTACTTACATAAGCTAAGTATGAACGAAACTTTCATTAACTAATGTTAACTAACATGAACAACTACTGTATTAAATGTATTGTTCATGGTTTGTTCATGTTAGTAAATGCATTAACTAACATTAACTAATACAATCTTATTCTAAAGTGTTACCCAAATAACCTTTCAACTTATCCGAGTTAAAGATGCATCCAAAAACAACACAAATGTGATGTCATAAAATCTCTGAACTCAGCACAGGTTCTGCAAATGTTTTTTTGTAAACTTGCTAACTGTCAAAAATAGCTCTTTAACACAAGGATCTTGCAGAAGAGTCTGCAAAGTTGAACTTTCTACACACAGCCGGAAATGGCATTTATTTTGTCAAACCCATTTATTTTAGCAGCTTAGCTTCGATAGATATTCTTTTTGGGTTGCAGAGGAACTTTTTGAATCTCCTAGTATGTTTTTAGTACACCAAGAACCTTAAAAACAAGTACCTGTTCCTACTATACGTCCACTCTAAAAGCAGTGTTACAGCTGCTCTTCTTTCACCATTACTGACAGATCATTGCAGTTCCCATGCTGATAGAGACACAACGGACAGCAAAAGATCCCATCATACTCCTGTCTTAAAAGCCCTTAAAACTCCACATGCCCTGTCAAAGATGTCCCAAACGCTTGCTTTCTGTTAGCAACAGAAATACCCCAATCTAAATGGAAACTGGCCTTGCCTGGCGGGGTTGCTTTTTTTCTTGAAGGCTTGCAGGGTTTGCCAAGAGCTGATATTGAAAATGTAGCCAAATTCCAGCCTTTCTGAGATGAGTTTGAGTCTTTTGAGCGTCTTTATCCTGGTATGGTAGGCAGTGTAGCCAAAGTTCACAGAGCTGCGGTCATAACTTGACGTGAGATCAAAAGAAAACGGCTGGGATTCGATATCAATGGGACGTCAGAAAAAGAAAGTAGAAAAAAAAAGGAAGCCAAGTGTGAAAAATGGGCTTCAGGAGTCTGGCCTTATTACTCGCAAATAAATTATTGAGATTGTGAGGGAACTTTAAACTAGTCAAAGCTATGGAAGATTCAAAGACCGCCAATAACTATGTTTCCATTTAAAGATGCGTATTAGGTGTAAAACTGTAATATCACATACAAAATTATTCAAATAAAACAATGTCATGACTTCCTGATAAACTGGCACCAAATATCAAAAGAAAAAGGGATTTTGCTGCGGTAGGGGAAGCCACTGTGGTCCTTTTTTCTTAAATAATAAATAAGACAAAAATGAAATGTAATGAATGTGCGATGGCTTTTGGTGGCGCTCTTTGGGATCACAGATGCTCAGGACAGTTCTGGGAGATAATAATACTGAACTACTTTAATGACAGACTTTGGCAAAAGGATTTTAGAATGACCAAAACAACATTTCAGATGTTGTGCAATGTGGTTGGTCTGCTGGTTTGTCCATTAATGCCGTCCCATCACACACATTTTTTTAAATCTATTTTATATCTTTTAAAAATCTATAAAATAATGTTTTATAATGTAAAAACCACTGGCACACACTGAGGCACACACACATACTGACTAAACACACACGCGCGCACGCACACACACACGCACGCACACACACACACACGCACGCACACACACACACACACACACACACACACACACACACACACACACACATTGCATGAGAGAGCCAGGATAAAGTTTTAAACTACTCCGAGTGTTCATCTGACAGAACAAAGTCACAAACACTGGGATGACTTGAGGATGAGTAAATTATGAGGTCATTTTCATTTTTGGGTGAAGGATTCCTTTAAGGTAAAAGAGGTGTGAAAATGAATTAAAGCTGCTGGTGTTGCTACTATTCCTGAAATACTCATGGAAATGTCTGTGAAATCAACAGGTAGGCCTTTGTTTTAGCAGAAGAACACACATTGTAGCCAAAAGCCACATTGATGTGGTTCATAAGACATGTATTATCCCCATGGTGGTGTATTGGTTAGTTTTACGCTGGATTTATGCACTTTTGGGAGTCTGTTGTCCTAGAATTCTGTATACACCTTTCACCCTTCAACTCTAAAATGGCTCACCTTCACTAAACCTTTAAAATAAAGCATGTTTTGCATGAAGAAGGAACCTCATCTTCTAATTAATGTTTAATCAGTGTGCAACACTCAGTAGTTTTTATGGTGTAAAAGTGGTTTTATAGCAGGCAAGTCAAAATTGACCCGAAGGACAACCGTTGTACCCTAAATGTGTACAGCCTTTATGAACATACACTCACCGGCCACTTTATTAGGTACACCTGTCCAACTGCTCATTAACACAAATTTATAATCAGCCAATCACATGGCAGTAACTCAATGCATTTAGGCATGTAGACATGGTCAAGACGATCTGCTGCAGTTCAAACCGAGCATAAGAATGGGGAAGAAAGGTGATTTAAGTGACTTTGAACGTGGCATGGTTGCTGGTGCCAGACGGGCTGATCTAAGTATTTCAGAAACTGCTGATCTACTGGGATTTTCACACACAACCATCACTAGGGTTTACAGAGAATGGTCAGAAAAAGAAAAAATATCCAGTGAGCGGCAGTTCTGTGGGTGCAAATGCCTTGTTGATGCCAGAGGTCAGAGGAGAATGGCCAGACTGGTTCGAGCTGATAGAAAGGCAACAGTAACTCAAATAACCACTCGTTACAAATGAGGTATGCAACACAACGCACAACATGCCAAACCTTGAGGCAGATGGGCTACAGCAGCAGAAGACCACACCGGGTGCCACTACAGTCAGCTAAGAAAAGGAAACTGAGGCTACAATTGGCACAGGCTCACCAAAATTGGACAATAGAAGATTGGAAAAATGTTGCCTGGTCTGAATTTGGCCAGAATTTGGCCAGAACATTCGGTCAGAATTTGGCATCAACAACATGAAAGCATGGATCCATCCTGTCTTGTATCAACGGTTCAGGCTGGTGGTGGTGGTGTAATAGTGTGGGGGATATTTTCTTGGCACACTTTGGGCCCATTAATAGCAATTGAGTATCTTGTCAACGCCACAGCCTATCTGAGTATTGTTGCTGACCATGTCCATCCCTTTATGACCACAGATTACCCATCTTCTTATGGCTACTTTTAGCAGTATAACGTGCCATGTCATAAAATGCAACTTATTTCTGGTTTCTTGGACTGGTTTCTTGAACATGGCAATGACTTCACTGTACTCAAATGGCCTCCACAGTCACCAGATATCAATTCAATAGAGCACCTTTAGGATGTGGTGGAATGGGAGATTCGCATCATAGATGTGCAGCCGACAAATCTGCAGCAACTACGTGATGCTAAGTAAGTCAACAGGAGGGTTAAAAAAGGTCCAACACTATTATACAGCATGAGAAAGCCAGGATAGAATATACTTAATCTATTCCAACGGTGTTCATCTGGCAGAACAAAGTCATAAAAACTAAGGATGACTCGAGAATGAGTAAAATATGAGGTAATACAATTTTTTGGGTGAACTACTCCTTTAAGGTAAAAGGGGTGTGGAAATGATTTAAAGCTGTTGGTGTTGCTGCTACTGTCGAAATACATTGAATGTATACATGAATGTATACATTGATTTGTTAAAATGATGCCCAGAAATTAATACATTGATTTGTATACAAACACAAATTGTAGTAAAATGTCTGGCTACAAGAAATGTTTCTGGAAAAAATACCCCTCACACACTTATCGCAGTAATACAATAATCTAATACAATTTGTCTCGTTTTGCATGCACGACACGGCAATCGTCAGAGACAGATTGTTGTTCGCCATCTAAACACAGCTTATTATATCCCCACCAGTATAAATCACCCAGACCTCCAGATTGTCAGGCGTTATTGTGTTTACTGTAATTGAAATTCTCATTAGGCTTCGTTCACAATGCCCGAATCGTATTTATGTTTGGCAAAAGCTCCAGTTTCAGAACAGCACACACACACAGGCCTGGAAACGAACAGCTAGACGGCATTAGCGATTCACAGGACGTCAGGCTAAAGCGCAGGAACAGCGTGGTGAATTTCGCCTCCAGCTGGACAGCACATTTATTCCTGACCCCCCGTCGGCCAGACATGAGAGGCTGAATGGAGGCCCTGTCAGCCGGAGCTGTTACGGGATAATAGGAGATCCCGGATGGGGAAAGGAAACCCTGTGGTGCGAACGAGATGAGTCATGGCCACTTCCAATGCTCCGCTCGCGACAACCAGAGATTTTTCGCACCTAGAACAGGCGGCAAAATTAGAATCCAGCGTATTAGAATACAATGGATCAGCATTTAACGATAACAATGGAGGTAAATGAGCACAGTGGAAGCTCTGAGCTCTGCATTCATGTGGAATTGGCTTGCTGTAATCCAGTGATTGTGGGTTATTTTTTTGTGTTTTGTTTTGTTTTTTTGGACTTGTTAAATATTAATGGCCATTTATTCTCGTTGGTAGTTTGGAATATCATTGAAATACTATAGTAAATTAGCTGTGTATTGTATCAATGTGGAGAGGTTAAGTTTTGTTTTTTCCTTTGAAAATGCTTTTATATATATATATATATATATATATAATCATCAAGGCTGTTTTCACAAAGTCACAAGGTTACAAACTGCTTGTAACCTTTTGATTTTAATTTGCCATTATTATTTTTTTTATGTATGTCCTCAGATTCATTAGAATCTGTCTAAATCTGTTAAAATCAAAAACAATTAGATGTAATAAGTTAAAAGATATTAATATGGCATAAATATATCTAGCTATAGAAAAAGCCAGATCCAATTAGTGAAATTTTATGAGATCAGTTTACTTAATATTCGGGCAAATTGACGCAACTCCATACTCCACACAATAGATGAATTAATAAGAAGCATTCAAATATATGTATTGATATTATTACATATATGGATGTATTAATATTATTACATAAATCTTGTTCTTATTTGTTTAAATTATGTTTAACTAACAAATATCAATCACATAAAGTGTGTCAGTTCAGTTATGTTAATCTTACTCGATATGTATATTAATATGTTTTTTTGTTACTTAAATTTATTTAACTTTGAATCAGCAAAGTGATGGGGTTTTTAGTTAAAATAAACTAGGATATAATATTCAGGATTATGGACTATATAATCCAATTATTTATTAAATGTGAAGTACTCAACATGGCAATACTTAAGACTACTAAAAATATATAAAAATTTAATTACACACAATTAGCAAATGATATTCCAGTGAAAATGCCAATTAATTAATGGCATTAATAATAAAAAAAAGAATTATATATATATATATATATATATATATATATATATATATATATACATACATACAAGAAAACACTTCAGAGCAAACCAATATAATCCACCAATGATAATTTGGAGGATTTTTTTATTAATTCAGTTGATTTATTAGTTCAGTATGAATTTATTAATTCAATAAATCAGTGTTTCAAAGCACGCAATCAAGCAAAACAAATCATTGAATGAATGAATGAATGAATGAATGAATGAAGATGGTCTTATTTCCCTTGTCTTTTTTGTGTGAAATATGAGCTTAATATGTTTTTGAGAGATTTGCACAATATGACTCCTAATGCAGGCTTCGCTATTATAATTCCATCACAGTGCTCTTAATCTTCAGAGGGTCTTTGTGATTGAGCCGAGGGGCTTCTGGAGCCTAAGCTTATAAAGAAGCATCAACAGCCCTTACAGATGAAAGACAGGAGAACACAGTCCAGAATAACATGCTTGACTGATAGACGAGTATCTCCAGCTAATCCACATTGAAAATATAGCATTATCTGACCTGAACTAAATGGGGATACTTTGCAAGAAAGCTAACAAACTAATTAATTAATATGTAGTAAATCAATCAATCAATCAATCAATGTCAATTATTAAAAAGTTTCAATGCTTATTTTAATGCTTATTTTATAATACTTTTTATATTTAACAACAATTAAAGTGATGATTTTTTTTTCAATTAATTAACAAAATAATATTATTTGTTTAACTATCAAGGGCAATAGTACATTTAAACATTTAAATAAATAAATAAATAAAGGGGCGGCGCCGGTGCGCAGTGGGAAGTGCTGTCGCCTCACAGCAAGAAGGTCGCTGGTTCGAGCCTCGGCTGGGTTAGTTGGCATTTCTTTGTGGAGTTTGCATGTTCTCCCCGTGTTCATGTGGGTTTCCTCCGGGTGCTCCGGTTTCCCCCACAGTCCAAAGACATGCACTATAGGTGAATTGGGTAAGCTAAATTGTCTGTAGTGTATGTGTGTGAATGAGTGTGTGTGGGTGTATGGGACAGTGTATTAATGTAAATGAATGTAAAATTTTCTAAATGCTAAAAAAATAAAGTGTATACACTAAAGTGTATATTTATGTTTAAAATGTCAATTAGTTAATTAAATAATAATAATTCATTCATTCATTCATTCATTCATTCATTCATTCATTTTACTCCGAGTCCCTTTATTCATCAGGGGTCGCCACAGCAGAATGAACCGCCAACTTATCCAGCATATGTTTTACGAAGCAGATGCCCTTCCAGCTGCAACGCAGTACTGGGAAACATCCATACACACTCATTCACACACATACACTACGGCCAACTTAGTTTATGTTAGTTATGCATATGTTTTTTAAAATAGCTCTTATGTCCAGTGTTGTGTTTGTATTCATGACTAATTTTATTAATGATTAATGACTAATTTTATAAAATTGTATTAATGATTAAATTTATGATTAATGATTAATTAATTAATGATTAATGATTAAATGTAGCACATTTGTCCGGCAAGACACAACATTTTGTTCCTCTGTATGTCCACACATGAAGCGGAATATCAGTAAAGCTTGACTTGACTTGTCTTGACGCATTCAATTCACTTATAGTGCATGTCTTTGGACTGTGGGGGAAACCAGAGCCCCCGGAGGAAACCCACGCGAACACGGGGAGAACTGGCCCAGCTGGGACTTGTCCAGCGACCTTCTTGTTGTGAGGCGACAGTGCTAACCACTGAGCCACCGTGTGGGCCTAAAATTATATTAAAAAGTAAATTTATTTTAATTAGAATAAAATTTATCAAATGCTTTAATGGTTTAATATTTAAGTTTTACATTATAAAACATCATGAACAAAGTCAATTATTTACTAGTGATTAAACAAAAAAAAATACCATGCATACTTAAAGAAAAATGCTTCAAATCGCATGCAAATCACATTTTCTGCCTCACGTCTTCTCCCCCTGTATATGTGTTGATCTGTTTTCCACACTTTTTTCCTGATTACCTATGATTTAACCAAGTTCGGAGTTACGTCTGGCTCATTATGCAAATGAAAGCTCTTTCTCGTTGCGCTACATGCTTGGCTAGCAGAAAGCGGTGAAGTGCGAGAGCAGCGTAATGCGGCGTGTGCTTGGCTCTTCCCTGCTGATTCAACACACCATCAGCATCTGCCCAGCGCAATATAATGATCAGAGCCCAGGTGACACACGAAGACACAGACAGCTTTATGCTAATGCTAATACTTCAACGCCCCCCTTGTAAAGCAGTGGGTAAAGCGGCTCACGCTTTACAAACAGGACAAAACGCAGACAAGAAAACAAACGAAAACAAGCTAACAAGAAAGGATAGCTTGTTGTAGGAGACACAAATAATGCTTGATCCCCACTGAAGGATGTCGAAACTAGATGTGAGGGGTGTCTGCACTTTACATAGGAGAAAAGTGTTTGCACTGATCTGGTTCGTAATGATTAAAATGAATTAAAATAACAACTTCATAAAACATGAATTTGACCAGTCCTATAATGGTTCATATCACTGTCAATGCGTTATTGTGCCCAGTAGACTGTACAGTAAAGTGTATACTTGCAGATCTAGCTTAAGGACACTGTAAATTGGTAAAAAAAAAAAAGTTTGAAAGGGATCTGTGCATATACAGTGCATCCGGAAAGTATTCATAGCGCTTCACTTTTTCCACATTTTTTATAGTTACAGCCTTATTCCAAAATGGATTAAATTCATTTATTTCCTCAAAATTCTACACACAACACCCCATAATGACAATGTGAAAAAAAGTTATATTACATATTATTATATATATACAAATTTATTAAAAATAAAAAAACCTGAAAAATCACATGTACATAAGTATTCACAGCCTTTTCTCAATACTTTGTTGATGCACCTTTGGCAGCAATTACAGCCTCAAGTCTTTTTGAATATGATGCCACAAGCTTGGCACACCTGTCTTTGGGAATTTTTGCCCATTCCACTTTGCAGAACCTCTCAAGCTCTATCAGGTTGGATGGGAAGCGACGGTGTACAGCCATTTTCAGATCTCTCCAGAGATGTTCAATAGGATTTAGGGTCTGGGCTCTGGCTGGGCCACTCAAGGACATTCACCAAGTTGTAGTAAAGCCACTCCATTGATATTTTGGGGGTGTGCTTTGGGTCATTGTCCTGCTGGAAGATGAACTGTTGCCCCAGTCTGAGGTCAAGAGCACTCTGAAGCAGGTTTTCATTCAGGATGTCTCTGTACATTGCTGCATTCATCTTTCCCTCTATCCTGACTAGTCTTCCAGTTCCTGCAGCTGAAAAACATTCCCACATCATGATGCTACCGCCACCATGCTTCACTGTAGGGATGGTATTAACCTGGTGATGAGCAGTGCCTGGTTTTCTACAAACATAACACCTGGCATTCACTCCATTCAGACCAGAGAATTTAGTTTCTTACGGTCTGAGAGTCCTTCAGATGCCCTTTGGCAAATTCCATGTAGGCTGCTGTGTGCCCTTTACTAAGGAGTGGCTTCCGTCTGGCCACTCTACCATACAGACCTGATGGGTGGACTGCTGCACATATGGTTGTCCTTCTGTAAGGTTCTCCTCTCTCCACAGAAGAACGCTGGAGCTCAGACAGAGTGACCATCGGGTTATTGATCACCTCCCTAACTAAGGCCCTTCTCCCCCGATCACTCAGCTTAGATGGCCGGCCAGCTCTAGGAAGAGTCCTGGTGGTTCCAAGCATCTTCCACTTATGGATGATGGTGGCCACTGTGATCATTGGAACTTTCAGAGCAGCAGAATTTTTTCTGTAACCTTCCCCAGCCTTGTGCCTCAAGACAATCCTGTCTCAGAGATCTACAGACAATTCCTTTGTCTTCATGCTTGGTTTGTGCTTTGACATGCACTGTCAACCCTGGGATTTTTTTTTATTATTGTATAAAGATCTTCACATCATCCTCAGCTGATGACATGAAGTATCACAAATAAGTAATAAGAATGTTTCAAACTTTTTTTTTCCACATAGGCAAATCTCAAAACTGAAAATTCCCTTTTAAAGCCATCAAACTACAGCAGCTCAGTGACCAACACAGCATAGCAAACCAGTTTAAGCATTTTTTTTCCCCTCAGCAGAGCTGTCAAAGCACTCTCACATTGTGTTTGTGAGAGCCTTTACAAACTATCCATAGGGAGTTTTTATGCTGACAGACTCCTGAACGCTATGAAGTGTGTCTTATGTGGGTGTATTACCTGTGCTTTTGCCTCCATCCGAGCATACTGCACCAGCATTGGCTCTCCGTGCTTCTGCAGGAAGTCTCTCTGACAGCGCTCTGCCAACGATGCCTCGTTTGGGAGAAAATTACTGGCCCAAACCTGGAGAGAGAAACAGGAATGACATGAAGAGGCAAAAAATGGTTACAAAGGTCTTGACGCAAGTAAAAAGTGGATCAACCATATTTACAACTATATTTAACAGAGCGATGAATTATTTCAAGTCTTATTTCGGCTAGAATAAAAGCAGTTTAAAAAATTCTTTAAACAATTTTAAGGTCAATATTATTAGCCCCCTTAAGCAATATTTTTTTTCCGATTGTCTACAGAACAAACCACTGTTATACAATTATTTGCCTAATTACCAAATGCCTAAAAAAACACATATATATACAAATAATATAATATTTTTTTCCCTAGTTGCTTTGCTTATAAATAAATATTTTAATACATGAGACAAATTGATTCAACTCAATTTATAACTGAAAACTGTAATAAATGAAGTTTATTTATATATCTGTATATGTTGGTCTTAAATTAATCTAATGGTTCACTTTTTACTGTGAATGTTATAATGTGTTGTATCAATGTCATGTATAGTTATAACAACAGCAATAATATTGAACATAATTTCATTCACTAAGGTAAAAATTGATGATATATCCCACAGGTTTCATATCTTGACAGTTTTCTTAACATTTGAACAGTGTTGTACTACATCTTATGGCCTTACTGTTTAAAGTGACTAAAACAAAGTCATTTCGTTGCTTATTAGCTGGCATATTGACTGTTTAATAGTATGTATTAATGCATTGTTCTGCATGACCAGATTCTACATCCCTTAACCCCACAACTACTTTACTGACTATTAATAAGCAATACCCTAGGAGATTGCTGAGGCAAAAGTCACAGTTAATAGTGAACATGCTTCAAATATTAAAGTATTACACATAGAGTATGTAAGTGGTTTTTGCTTGCTTAATGAAACAAAAGTAACTGTTGTTATAAACAGCCAAAAAATAAAATCATTCTTTAGCTCATAAATAAGAATAATAATAATTATTATTATTAGTAGTAGTAGTAGTAGTAGTAGTAGTAGTATTACAACATTTTACAAAAATCTAAATCCAAAAAATGGGAAAAGCATGTTTTGAAAAGGTAGCATGATGTTTCTGAAATATTTATATATATATAAACTAAAAAAAAAAAAAAAACACTGTCGGCTGTATTTAGTATACTTCTTTTAATTTATTTAGTAATTATTTTATGTGCAACATATTGCTTATGTTTTGTTCTTGTGCCCAAAATAAGCATATTAAATATATACTTTAAACAGGTATATGAATTACTGTATCATGCATATATTATGTGTCACAGGTGGTTCCCATAAAGCGGATGCAGTTGTTTATTGTCGTGTGTTTATTGACAGAATTAAGCACAAGTCAGCACAAGACAGACAAGGGAATGACAAGATCCAAACAGTAGGTGCAATAACACACAGGGAAGACAGTGGTAGGGACAAGTGGCACCAGAATCAACAGCCAGCCAGGAGTAAGAGCAACAGTGGACAAAACCAGAGCTAGATACTGGAAGCAGCTCCAGACTGCCAGGCCAGGCAAGTCAGGAAACGGAATAGGACTGGAAAAGTATAAGACACAAGGTAGGACAGCAAACATTATACAATAAAATAATAAAACGAAATCTAAAAGAATATAAGAAATCAAATTAAAAAATCCAAATTAGAAAGAAAACTAGACTGACTTGGGGGGAAAAAAATATGGAAAAAACTGAAATAAAGACTTCTAGAATCTTAAAGAGGGAGATTAAACAATCAAAAAGACAATTAATAATCAACTATTAATACAAGACTGGGACTGGCAACAAAAAAAGGAACAAAAATGGTTATAAGGATAAAAGCAAGACAAAGATTAGAACACAAAATTAAGTAAACACCAGGAACAAACAAAAGAAAGCAGTAGCTACAAATGAACAATAAATAGACAAGAACTAGAAGAACGGGCAAGACTAGGTAAGGATATAAGGCTAGGATACAAGATAAGCTAGGACAAGCTCACATGGAACGAACCAGCAAAGAAATGAGAACACACAGCACAATATATAAAACAAAGCACACGAGGGACAGGTGAAAACAAGGAGGAAAGACAAGAGGAGCACATGGCCAACACAAATGAAGGCAAAGCCATGTAAACAAGCACTGGACGAACAGGGAAACATTAAACATTGACAGGACAGACAAGACTGTCAGGTCAGGACCATGACATTATGAAGCATTAAGAATACTTGTTTAATATTATAATTATTTATCAGCTGATACAACATATTTCAAGCTTGCTTACAAAGGATTTTACATGCAATAAAATACCTTCAGCATTGCACATACAGCCTTCATAGAAAGTGCTCCAGAAAAACTCCCTTTGAGCTATAAAAATAACTGGACCCTCGTAGCAGATCTGTATTTAACATACTGTATACAAATGGTGAGAACTATGTGGCCAGTGAAGCGCAGAGTGCCCAGAAACGCATCCAATTATACTTCGCCACTAATGAGTTGGTACAGTATTTGCTGATAACATTTCTCCCATCTTTAGCCTTGTAGGGATGATTTAGGGAATGCAATGGCAAGTGACACTGTAAAACATTCATCTTTCCAAGCGCCAAAGACATCCCAGCACTGCCCAGAGAGAGTTCAGACATAATGTCCGAGATACATCTTCAGCTAAAAGAGAGAGGAGCGAGAACGATTTTGCTTTTCCGATATTTTTCTTCACCACCAGAGCTCCCACAAGAGCACTCTGTAGACGGATCTTCCTGAGGAAAGAACATTTGGTCATTACTCACTCCCGAGACAAATGCCATTTTCTGCACAGTGTTTTGGCCGCTCAGTTTTAGCCATTTAAAACAGTGCCAAACACGCCTCGGAGGACTCCGTCAAGGGACACTTTTACCATGGGTTTACCATTAAATTTCTTGCAATTCAATTTTAAAGAAGGAATTTGAGAATTTCCTAAATTTCCAGGTCACTGATTAGTCTTTTTTTAAGTTATCCTAAAAGTAAACTATGAGAGTAATTCAGTAGCAAAACAATTAAAAAAAATCCTATATCCTAAATAAATCCTAAATAAAAATAATATGACATACATTCATACAAATAGCATGATACACACTCATACAAATGTTTCTTTCACTCGCTAAATCATGCTGAATGGCGTTGTTCATTGGTTAGGCATCAGCCAATAAAATGACTTCACCCCTCCCCCACCCCTCAGTTCTCACACATCTGCGCAACATAGGCTCATTCTAAAAACGTAGCCCTATATACATTTCTGGAGATCGCGAGGCCAGATCTACGTATGGCTGCATTTCATCTTTAAAACGAACGATACGGGGAGGTATGACGCCATTCATCAGTCGGTTGGTCAGTCAGAAAGTCAGTCAGTCGACAGCGGCCTCTGGTGGGTTTATGTGAGAACAGCAGCTGGAATGACACTTGTGAGAGAAATTTGAGATCTGAAAAAGCATATACAGATTTCTCTGGTGGATTCGTGAAAACAAAAACTGCAAAAAAAATGTAGCTCCTGGGACGTATTTTGCTCTCTCCAGAAATGTATCTAGGGGTACATAATCAGAATGAGCCTGGGTTGCATCTGCATTTACAAGAGCATAAGTGAGTTTTGCAACAGGAATATTCCAGAAAGGAGTAACAAAAGTCAAAGCACTGGGATCTGAACTTGTACTGCCAGATCTGAGAGTTTGAGAGTGTGTTATTGTGGTTGTATTGTTTGTTTGTTTAAACTTTATTGTACGTTCTGCTTGGCACAGAAAGGAAATTAGTTTTTAACACTGGTGACATAAATACAACCATACAGCAATTACATAAAAGCGACACACAACAAGACAACCACATCAATTTAAAATTCTAAAAACTATCTTAGCCCCATACATATTACTACAGATCATTCTCAACAACCATTCAACTCACATCAAACAATGATCCGATTTAGGACAACAACCGCAATTGGGACAAATTACTTTTTATAAGCATTTCTTCAGGCTCTAGGAATTTTAAACCTACGTCCAGATGGTAACATTTCAAATCTGAGTGGAGAAGATGTGTATGATCTTTAAAAATCGCAGCGAAACTGAAATATAATGCTAAGGTAAATATGCCGTATACAATTGCATCTAATGTTTATGTGAATAACTTTTGACAAAATTATAATTATCTGCAACTTTAAATTCAAAACAGGGGTATTGACTATTGTCTCTGTGTGCAAATCGAGAGATTCACCTTTTTTGCAAGTGTGTAAATTACAACTTACCAATATAAGTATTAATATGACAAGTTCACACTTTCAGATTAGCAAACTCTTAATTTCTGCTACTGATTTGCCTTCATAATCCTTCCTTCATTTTCCTTCATCTTAGTCCCTCTATTCATCAGGGGTCGCCACAGCAAAATGAACAGCCGACTTATCCAGCATATGTTTTACACAGCTGATGCCCTTCCAGCTGCAACCCAGTACTGGGAAACATTCTATACCGCATGTCTTTGGACTGTTGTGGAGCACCGGAGAACCCGGAGGAAACCCACACCAACACGGGAAGAACATGCAAACTCCACACAGAAATGCCAACTGACCCAGCCGGGACTTGAACCAGCAACCTTCTTGATGTGAGGCATCAGTGCTAACCACTGAGCCACCATGTTGCCTGCCTTCATAGTAAAACAGTAAAAGACCATTTAAAGCATATGTTGTAAGTTGCATACAGCATATTCTGAAACAGAATAAAAAACAAAGCTTAAATTAGATATTTGAAGACGAACACAGATCAATGTTAGAGAACACTTTCAGATCATTCTAGTTATTGGTGTTAATCTGCACCTACTGTAGTGATGAAAAATTACTTAATTATAATAAAAAAACTTTTCAAACTTTTCAGTGAGCCTCTCTGAAGTGAATGAAACCATCCAACAGCAGGTTATCCAGATGAAAAGATCCAAAAATCTGTGCTATCTATAATTTTTACAATGCCACTAACTCATTCAAGTTCCCCTTAAAAAGACAAATGCAGGGAGGGCAGGATCATGTGGAGAATCACAATGGCCAATCAGTTCAGTTTGAATTGATCACCAGTTCAGCTCTGAAAAGAGTAAAGCAGTGTTCGTGCAGCGACAAAGTGACATGATCCCATTCATTTCAATGGAGAACTAGAATTTTTGGTGAAACAAGTGGCAGTGGCCAGATGCGGAAATGTCCAACGACAGTATACTGCAACTATATGCAGGGTGCGAATTATACATTGACGATCGGGGGGTGAAGTTTTTCGGTTATGTTTGGTAATATGCCTCAGTGAACCAAAGTTATATATTTAATTCAATTACATCTAATTTATTAATCAACCTTTTTTCAGGGATATTGAGGGGTGACAATAAACGGTGGCAGGTTTGCATTCCTGCACCTAATAATGGATGACCATGAAAGACAGCACATATTTTTTTATTTTACTGTTATTTAACTTCCATGTGCGAGAAAAAATGTGTAACAAAATACAAACTATGCATCAGACACCTACTGTACAAACCCCTATTTTACAAGAAACATGTTTTGTGAACACTTGCTGTCACTGCAACACACACAAAAGATGAGAAGGCAGGGATTAACAGTGGGTAAACAGGTGAGCAGTGCAACGGGTTGAAGGCTTTCTCACACACTAGTCCAAGAGGTAAGTTCAAGTTCATTGCAATCACCAATGTAACACAAGTCACTTCCCTTAATCGGTCGTTTGCATCCACAGGTACGTAAAGCAAGCCTCAAAAGAGCACAGGAGAGATCGGCGCAACAGGGAGAAGATCCAAGAAGCGGAGACCATCCAACGTTGATTCCAGCAGGTAAGTAACTGAATGAGGTAAGTATTTAAAGGGAGTGGGTGATTGCAGGTGCAGGTGTAAGTAATTAGAACTCTGGTGATTGTTCACGGGTGTGGCGTGTGGTGGATGGTGACTGTGTGTAGTGACTGGAACTGAGGGAACGCCTCACATCAAGAAGGTCGCTGGTTCGAGCCTTGGCTGGGTCAGTTGGCATTTCTGTGTGGAGTTTGCATGTTCTCCCCGTGTTCGCGTGGGCATCCCCACTCCCCGTGTTCGCGTGGGCATCCGCTGCCTAAAACATATCCTGGATAAGTTACCGATTCTAAGTTACTGTTCCACAGGTCGCCTCTCGTCGGGTTAATGTTAGAGCATGTTGACCTGATTCACCATGTGCTGTACAATTGGCATCAGACGTCAGTTGAAGACAGCGCTCTGATTGGTTATTCAGCAATGAATCAGAGTGTGGGAGTGACATAATAAAGTGAAGCAAGTAAACAATTTAATTCAAAAAGGAACAAAAAGAGGTCGGCTGTAATTTCTCATTTGCTTCACTCTCAAATATTTGCAAATAATATGGATTATTGGTAACAGTTTATAACAGTTGCACACTATAGATAATTTATTAAGCATTAGCAATTAATTAAGTCATCAATTAATAGACATTTGTAAACAGTTTATAACTACAGCTACAAATGGTGTGTTCTTGGTAATGATTGTGTTTTCATACTTTGTTAATGACTAAATTTTCCCTACTGAATGAAGTATTGCATTATTTACAATCCAGTTATTTAAGAGTAGTTGGTGGCTTTTATGATTATTCAGAATGAGTAAGTAAATTATTAATAAACTACTCAAACTAACATGTATACATCTTATTTTTCAGGCATAGTACATTGTATGTTAATAAATGCTTTATTAACACACCTTCATGCAGTTTTGTGACCTAATCTAAAGTGAGGACTGTTTATGCTTTCTAAATCCCTTATAGTTAGCTTTCATCCATTTACGTGCAGCTTTTTGGTACAGATGGAACGTTGGTGTATACCAGCATTTAAAAGTGAAAACAGCCAATAACAAATTAAATAATGGCTTTCTTTTTTTTTTTTTTTTTTTTTACAACATACAGTGTATTGACGTTTAAGAGAATCTGGACTGAAATCCTAATACATAATAACATAATGACATAATAAGTTCAATTTTTAAGTGCTGAGCTTATTTTGTTAAACACTGTTCTGGCATATACCGAAATAATAAATGCTGTTAGAGTGTTGTTTATTGTTGCTGCATGATATTTCTTAACTACATTAATTATATAGATATTACAATGTGTTACCATGTACTCATCAAGGTTTTCTACTAGATCTTTGGCAGTCACCATCCCGAATTTAATTTGCAGAGTTTCTGCAGCCATACGGCAGTTATCTTCTAAAAGAGGCTGAAAAGGAAAAGACAAGAGCTTGTGGAATGTCAAGGTCACAGTCTTTCGCTGCCTTTGCATGTTTAATCCAAACATCCACTAGAAACCAATAGGCTGAAAGGAGAGAGTTGAGCTCTCGGTGCACCTGCCGATCAGTGTTCCTACCCAATGAAAACTGAATCACACTTGATGGTTCTGCTTACACTTACACTTTTAGAATCTATTCACTCTTAGCCGCATTCACTCTTAGAGGGCAAAAATCCCTTTAATAAAATCCCTTTTCAACAGCAGTTGGTAAAGTTTTCCAATAGACAGCTTTATGTGTTTAAGTGAACAGATTTGTTATGCTTGTTTGCTGCACAATGCTGAGCTGCACAATCCACAATCTAGCCAGACTTTCATGACCATACATCCATATGGCTGAATAAAAAATAAAAAAATAAAAAAATTAAAAAATAATAATAATAATAATAATAAAGTTGTTGTTGTTGTTGTTGAATAACAATAAAAAGTGTTATTTTTATTTCACAGCAAAAATAAAAATTAAGTTTTTAAAAAGGATAAATGTAATAAAATATTAATAAGAACAAAAAAATACAGTCATATTATTATCGTTGTTGTTGTTTTATAATAATTCATTCATTCATTTTCATTTCGGCTTAGTCCCTTTATTAATCTGGGGTCGCCACAGCGGAATGAACCGCCAACTTATCCAGCATATGTTTTACGCAGCGGATGCTCTTCCAGCTGCAACCCATCTCTGGGAAACATCCATACACACCCATTCACACTCATACACTACGGACAATTTAGTCTACCCAATTCACCTGTACCGCATGTCTTTGGACTTCTGGGGGAAACCGGAGCACCCGGAGGAAACCCACGCCAACACAGGAAGAACATGCAAACTCCACACAGAAACGCCAACTGACCCAGCCGAGGCTCGAACCAGCGACCTTCTTGCTGTGAGGCGAACGTGCTACCCACTGCGCCACTGTGAGGCCTGTTTTATAATAATAATAATAATAATACTAATAATGATACAATCAAATTACTATTATCATTTTTATTAATGTTGTTGTTGTTGTTGAATAAGTGTTACTTTATTTCACAGCAAAAATAAAAAATGAACATTTAAAAATTCTAAATGTAATAAAATATTTAATTTAGAATATAGAATAATTCATTCATTCATTCATTTTCATTTCGGCTTAGTCCCTTTATTAATCTGGGGTCGCCACAGCGGAATGAACCGCCAACTTATCCAGCACATGTTTTACGCAGCGGATGCCCTTCCAGCTGCAACCCTTCTCTGGGAAACATCCATACACACCCATTCACACACATACACTACGGACAATTTAGCTTACCCAATTCACCTGTACCGCATGTCTTTGGACTTGTGGGGGAAACCGGAGCACCCGGAGGAAACCCACGCCAACACAGGGAGAACATGCAAACTCCACACAGAAACGCCAACTGACCCAGCCGAGGCTCGAACCAGCGACCTTCTTGCTGTGAGGCGAAAGTGCTACCCACTGCGCCACTGTGAGGCCCAATATAGAATAAGTATAATACAATTAAAAATGTTGTTGTTGTTGCTGTTTTAAAATAATAGTTATAATATTAATAATAATATAATCAAATTATTATTATTATTATTATTATTATTATTATTATATACTAAATCAAATGTTACTTTATATTTTCACAACAAAATAAAAATTTTGTATTTAATACAAACAATAAATAAAATACAATTATTTGACAATCCCACTGACAAAAAAAAAACAATTAAGTGTCAATTCTAAACAAAACTAAATAAATAAATAAACATCATACATTGAAATAAAACTTTACAGGATCATACAATGCAATAAAACAATAAAACATTGTAAAATTGTTGTAATGTACTATTATTATTATTATTATTATTATTATTATTATTATTATTATTATAACATTTAGCATTTAAAACTATGATCATAGTTTATGTATAATAATGTATTAATGTGAGCATTTCATCACTGCAAACTCATCAACTGTTGTCAGGCTTTTCAATAAAACAAAACCATATGAAAGTCAGAAATGATGCATTTTTCCTAGTAAAGTCGAGCTCAATAAATGAATCTGTTATGATATGTGCCCTACAAATGCCAGAATGAATCAAGAGTATTTTGCAAGATTGGCTCATGTCTGACTAATGTCACATCACTGGAGAAGCTTAAAGCTCATAGTCAATCAATGACAGACTAATGCTAATTCTTGTGTACGTTTCCATAATCCATCATAATCCACGAGGGAGCAGTTGTTATAATCAAGAGACAAGTTTCTGTTTGCCTGCTGCCAAAAATCATTTAAGAAAGCAACGGTGAAAATGAGCTCTCCAACTAAATGATAAATTAGACTCTCTGTGAGAACATGTAAGTATTTCCACACTCTCTTTTAAATCACACGTCCCGCTGAATTTAATCCTTACCTCTGAGAGCTACACTGACCTCAGTTTTCTCACACACCGTTGATTTGGGTCTTAAAGTTGAGCTCTAAATGCACACTGGAGACTCTTCTGACCAGCCTAGTTTTAAACCCGAAGCCTTGCATCAAAAAACACAAATGACTGGATATCCTCATTCTAGTTCTGTTGAAGTGCTGGTACTAGACAACTGATGCATTGCTGACATCTAGTATTTTATAGAGTTTATTTAAAAACCTAGTTCAATACTTACAAATCAATAATGACAAGAATAATTTCACAGTGGCGACACGGTGGCTCAGTTTGAGCCCTGGCTGGGTCAGTTGGCATTTCTGTAGAGTTTGCATGTTCTCCCCATGTTTGCGTGGGTTTCCCCCACAGTCCAAAGACATGCGCTATAGGTGAATTAAATAAGCTAAATTGACCGTAGTGTATGTGTGTGAATGCAAGTGTATGGGTGTTTCCCAGTGCTGGGTTGCGGCTGGAAGGGCATTCGCTGCGTAAAACATATGCTAGATAAATTGGCAGTTCATTCCGCTGTGGCGACCCCTGATTAATAAAGGGACTAAGCCAAAAAGAAAATAAATTAATAATTCCACAGTTTGGGGAAAACTTGGCTTATATGAAAGGAAGAGGCCTCTAGATTACGCTTATTTTACCAAAATAAAATATGATCATGCCTTGATTTTTAATTATTTAATAAGGACAGTAAAGTCTGACTTTGCTTTGAAATAATGTACAGTATAGAATATAAAGTCATGGTGCAGTGGAAAAAGAATTAATATTGTGTATGACTCCCCTGAGATCGGAGGACTGCATTCATACATCTCTGCAGTGACTCAAATAACTTATTATTAAAGTCATCTGGAATGGCAAAGAAAGCATTCTTGCAGGACTCCCAGAGTTCATCAAGATTCTTAGGATTCATCTTCAATGCCTCCTCCTTTATCTTACCACTGACATGTCAATAATGTTCATGTCTGGTGACTGGGCTGGCCAACCCGGCAGCACCTTGACCTTCTTTGCTTTCAGGAACTTTGATTTGGAGGCTGAAGTATGAGAAGGAGCGCTATCCTGCTGAAGAATTTGCCCTCTCCTGTGGTTTTTAATGTAATGGGCAGCACAAATTTCTTGATACCTCAGGCTGTTGATGTTGCCATCCACTCTGCAGATCTATCGCACACCCCCATACGAAATGTAAGCTCAAACCATGATTTTTTCTTTACCAAACTTGTCTGTGAGAATCTTTGGTCCATGCGAGTTTCAATAGGTCTTCTGCAGTATTTGTGATGATTGGGTCGCAGTTCAACAGATGATTCATCAGACAAATCTACCTTCTGACACTTTTCCAAATGATCAACTAGAAATCAAGTTATTATTTGTTGCTTTTACAACTGGGATCGACGACAAGACTTTTGTCAGGTATTGTACTGTTTCAAACCATGAAAAACTACTCCCTTTGTTAACCCTTTATCAATTCAAAAGTCTTGTAATAACCCTCAGTTGCACTCAGATTTTCCAATGAGTGTTTCAATGAGTGCCCTATAAAGGGGTTTTTAAATCATGTCAAAAGTTGTCAGAACAGCGATCAAAATTCTAAAGCATAAATACACGCAAAAAAAATCACAAGCTATGAGCAAATGTTAATTAACAGCTTTTTCTTTTGCAGTGAAGTATTCAGAAAAGCATGCACCAATGAATCACCAACAGTAACAGCAGGGTCAACTCTTAAGTCCACGAGGACCTGAAATATCCCGGAGTGCAGAGAAGCCAAACAATGAGCAGAGAAATCAGTCATGCTAACATTTCAGAACAGGCTAAAGTTCAATAAACACATTTCCAGCCAACAGTGTTGAACTCATCAGAAAACAAAACAAAAAAGTGAAAATGACCTACACCAACATAACGGCTTCATTGAGGGCCCTGGACGATGTGTTTTCACTTTTATAATGCAGTAAAAATTAAATAACACTTGAGAAATATCAAGGCCCTTTTCAAAGTGCAGCAGACATCTGGAAAAGAGAAATGCTTTGTTTGGGCATGTTTATTCTGCTTTTCTAAAACGTCTGATTTCTGAAAATGAAAGACATTTAATCATTTCTCGTGGGTCAGGTCTCAAATCACCTCATCATATTCAGGGGAGCTCAGAAGTGGCCAGACTGAAAGCAGTTGAACAGAGCAGGGTAAGAGACGACTGAGATGCTCTGTTTACAGAATATCAAATCACTCCTGGACGCTTTTCAAAGATGTTTTTAAGCCGTGTTTTGTGTGGCATTGTGGTAAACTGTGGAGAACATTCACACCTGCTGTTCACTAATAATTAGGCAATTAAGATTTGCTTGGTGCCAAACTGTGTCAATAATTAGGCCTCATTCATGAAATATGAGCAGACAGAGTGTGTGTAAACTGTTTGTAAAGGTACACTTCCCAAAATCACATTTGGAAACCACAATTATGTTCCCATCATTTCTATCAGTCCCATAGCAACACAAAATATCAACATAGGCTCCTTCTGGAAATGTAGCCCTACATGCATTTCTGGAGATCATGAATTATGTAGCCAGAGGTACGTATGGCTGCATTTAGTCTTTAAAATGAACGATACGGGGCGGTATGATGATCAGCTGACCGCTTACCTCCGTATGGACTGCTTTTCCGCTGTTACCAGTTTGGTCAATCGGTGC
Source organism: Danio choprae (assembly GCA_903798125.1). Taxonomy (NCBI): domain Eukaryota; kingdom Metazoa; phylum Chordata; class Actinopteri; order Cypriniformes; family Danionidae; genus Danio; species Danio choprae. The sequence continues at coordinate 85,551 of CAIGQW010053986.1, read as the reverse complement.
TTTTAAAAACATTATCGGTTGGGTTTAGGTAACGAGGAGGGTGGGTCAGTCGATCAGTCAGTCAGTCAGTAGGTCAGTCGGCAGCAGTCTCTGGTGGATTTACGCGAGATAAGCGGGGGCGAATGACACTTGCGAGAGAAATTTGATATCTCAAAAAGCATGCACAATGGCCCCTGCAGATTCATGAAAAAAAAATAAAAAATATTTAATAAAACGTAGCTCCTGGGACGTATTTGGTGCTCTTCAGAAATGTTTACAGGGGTACATTTTCATAATGAGCCTGGGTTGCAAAATATACAATATATAAACTAGGGCTATACAAACAAATCTAAACGAAACTGTATTTGCAATTAATCAAAAGCTGTGATTGTCGTGCACATCTTGTCAGGGAAGCACGGTTGTGTAATCAGAAGTAAATCTCCTCCAAAGGCCAGAGAGAGCTCTCACGCAGAAACTCCAAACAGCCATGAAGAAGAAACCCAGGATATTTCCATAGCAGTTGTTGAATAAGCAAGATATGTCTGCTTTCATAACTAATAATCACACAACTACAGAATAATCTCAGTGAAGTATTTCTTTCAAACATTCAGTTTGAAAGAAGGTTATGAAGTGAGTTTGGAGTACTGTAAAAACAAGTTAATAAATGTTGTATTTTCATGTGCTTTCAGACGTACAGCAAACACAGAGCTGTAGTTCCCTGACAAACTAAGTAAACAGTTGGCATTATCGCAGAATGAACTGAAGCTTTAAGTGAATCATAACAAAAGTGTAATTATGGGCTCATTTCAGGTGGGATTTATACATTTTCTTTGGCAATTAAAATGTAAAAATAACCAGTGCTGTTCAATTCTTACCATTCGCAACCAAGTGACAGTTTCCAACCTTAATGACTGATTATTTGGGTGCATCTCAATCAGCACACACGCTCTCGAGGTTGTTCATCAGTAGGTTGTGTGCACAAATTCGGGTACTGGTAAGGACAGTGATGAGCTTGGTTCACTACACATTGGGGCACACTGAGTACATTTACATAGACATCAGTAGTCAAATTATTTGCCTTAATCTGAATAAGATGTTTACATGAGTTGCTTTTTGAATGTTCCTTTCATGATCCCGTTTTACAACACATAGATCGATTAGCGTTGTTGCGTCACAGCGATATCACGTTTGCTCTGGAGTTTCATGTAATTTCAGGTCTTTCATTTTTAATTTTTCGACTTTAATTTAAATTGGATGCAAGTATGAACTGCTGGAAGAGTGCAGTTTTAATGAAGTTTGATACCGCATGCTGTATGACGGTAAAAAAACTCCACATTTCACAATGTAGGTGTCTGTGGTACTTCACTGACTCTGTAGGTGCAGAGAACAGTGTCAAACAGCCGTGTGTGTATAGACTATCCTGTCCCAAAAGGTGGTGAAAATCCTACACGATGGTAATAGTTGGATTGCGGTGTTTACATGTCTTCCAATGCGACTAGTATCAGCATATCTCCATGTCTTAATTCGATATCTCTTTAGTTCGATTATGACCTTAGCCGGATATAACACATCATCACCGTAGAATACTCATTAAATGTTTCTTGCTTACTAAATTTTCCATCTGTTCCATCTGTAAATTTTCCATTTCATCTTTTTGATGAATACCACTCATTTGTAGCAAAAGCGTCATGCATTTCGCGCAACTTTTCTTCCATTCATGCATTTGCATTGACTTTACCTGTGCAACTACTTACTATACACTCTAATTCGGTTTGAACACAGCATTACGATTCACAAACTCAATGACTCTTACAGCACAAGCCGATTCTTTGATTTACAAAACTTCAATTCTCACAATTCCACAATTCAATTCAGTCAATTCTCACAATTCCAAACCAAATGGTTCTTACTATAAGTTTATTCTTATGACTGCAAATGACTCTTACAAAACGAGCCAATACTGTGATCAGTCTCAAACAATTCCCAACCTAATGGGTCTTACAGTATGAGCAAAGTCTTACGATTCCCAAGCAAATGACTCTTACAGTACAATCCAGTTCTTTTTAGTGAATCAGAAACAGTGCAAGCAGCCCAAGTGTATTCGCAACCAAATGACTCTCACTTTAAGTTTAACAGGATTCATTCATTCATTCATTCATTCATTTTCCTTCAGTTTAGTCTCTATTTCAGAGGTCGCCACAGAGGAATAAACTGCCAACTATTCCAGCATATGTTTTACACAGCGTACTGGGAAACACCCATACACACTCATTCACATACACACTCATACACTACGGACAATTTAGTTCATCCAATTCACCTATAGCGCATGTCTTTGGACTGTGGGGGAAACCGGAGCACCCGGAGGAAACACACGGGAAGAACATGCAAACTCCACACAGAAAAGCCAACTAGTACAGCCGAGACTTGAACCAGCGACCTTCTTGCTGTGAGGCGACAGTGCTAACCACTGAGCCACCGTGCCGCCAGTTTAACAGTATACAAAACTGAAAAATGTGTTTCATTCACAATTTAAAACATGTATTATTGTATAATTCTATGTATAAACTTCAGCTAGTACAAAATGCAGCTGCCAGAGTTCTTACCACGTCTAGAAAATATGATCATATCACCCCAATTGTATCCTCCTTACACTGGCTACCCGTTAAGTTCCGTATTGATTACAAAATATTGCTCCTTACCTATAAAGCTTTAAATAATCTAGCTCCTGTTTATCTAACAAACCTTCTGTCTCGCTACAATCCAACCCGTTCTTTAAGATCTCAAAACGCAGGGCTTCTGGTAGTACCTAGAATAGCAAAGTCAAGTAAAGGAGGTCGAGCCTTCTCATTTATGGCTCCTAAACTCTGGAATAGGCTTCCTGATAATGTCTGAGATTGAGACACACTCTCTCAGTTTAAAATTAGACTAAAGACCTTTATTTTTAGTAAAGCATACACTCAATGCATCGCATAATGGTATGATGCATGAGTGTGCTCCACACAGGTGAGCTGGCTTGACAACCACCTATAGAACACACTCCTCCTGTCTTAATACACCAAACATTGTGTTAAAAACTCCCATATGCTTTACATGTTTGTTTATGTAACTGCTATTTTCATCTATAACAATCCATTTTTGCGTCTCGTTTAATACACTATGAACAGCAGCTACGCTAATTGTTTTCTTTATTTTTTATTTCCACCTGGGCATATTCATCCCAAGGCCCCTACAGACTATGCAGCACCATTGATGCGATCCAAGACCTGTGAAGAGATGATCCCAAGGTATCCTGGACCAGGCCATATTCCAAACTGATGCTGTGGTGGTCATGGAGGAATGGAGTGCATGAGACTGATTCCTGAAAGGCCACAGTGACAAACAAGTCCACGCTTTGATCCTGTGGGCCAGCCTGACCTTCTGCCGGTGCCCTACCAAACCTGCAGCTTTCCACGATGGACTTCCAGCTTCTCCAACCTCCGCCGCCTAGACTGCAGATCCACACAGGAAGTTTGGCCAGAAGAATAATGATTGTGCCCAACAGAGCCTGGTTTCTCTCTCTTTTTTTTCCTTCACTTCGTCAATTGGTGAAGTTTTTTTTTTCCTCGCCACTGTTGCCACTGGCTTGCTCGGATCAGGACTTGTGGAGCTGCGCTTCGGTGGATTTGCTCTTCAGTGTTTGAACTTATAGCAGTGAAACTTAAACCACACTGAACTGAACTGAACTAAACTAAACTTCAACTCTGAAATCTGGACTTTACTAGAATATGTTAAGCTGCTTTGACACAATCTACATTGTAAAAAGCGTTATATAAATAAACTTGAATTGAATTGAATTGAATATTAAAACCATTTGCATGTCTCACCAATTAAACTCCAGTTTCACAGATGTTTTGCTTGCTTGACTTTATATATAGCATTATACATTCTATTCTGCAATATAGTATAGTATAGTTTTACTGTACAAATGTTTTACAATCATTTTGGAATATAAATCTCAGCATGTTGCAAATGGAAAAAAAAAAGTTACATTACTTAAAAACAATTATTATTCAAATACATTTTAACCCAACATTTGCATAAAATGCAACTGTTCTCACCTTTGTCTTATTGCTAATAGTAACTATATGGTGTTGTAACAAAAAAAAACAACATTCTCTTTAATATGCAAACACACTTTGTGCTTTATAAAATATATACACAGAATTATATTCTCCTCATGTTTCATGATCAAGCCCCACTGCAGACAAGCCTACTGGTCATTTTGTGTTTGAAAATCGCTGTCAGCATGAACATATCTTAAGTAGGCTGTTTAGGTACAGCAAGTCAACAGGTTTCTCCAGCCCGAGGTGATGACTGCTCAAAAAAGCCCTCTCTGTATCATCGTTTTCATAATTGCTTTCACTGCGTTCACATGAAGACCTTTAGTTATGCGTACTTAATGACAGCACTATTCCCTCAGAGCTCCGCACACAACCTTTGAGGCTAGGAAAGTTCACACAGGTAAGCACTTTACTCAGAAAGCTATTGAAAATGAGGCCGCTGTGCTTATGCATTAAACATCAAGTCCAAGCAGGTAGGCGAAAAAGAAAAACGCTCATCTAATCGAGTCCATTTTCCCAAGAATTCCAATTAAATCTCTCAAATGAAATAAAATCCAGGGTGGCGGTGAAATCATAAAGCCTATCTTTGGCTCTTAAGATAATATCGGACAGCCACTGGGATTTGACATGGCTTCAAACAAGTCAAATATGATTGTTCGGCGGCGTGTGTGTGTGTGCAGCACGTGCAGCTCCTTATCATTATAGCTGCTGATTTGAATGTCAAGAATGATGAAGGAAGGGGTCAGAAACGAGGGATGAAGGAAGCATCGAAGGAGGGAGAACAAATCGTGCAGTCTTTGAGCACTCATCTGGCAACACTAGAGCTATGTATATGAACCGTTGCAAAATAAACGTCAGTTCTTTTAAAAGAAAAATTCAGTAACACATCTAATTGTGTTATACCAATATAGATTATGACCAAAACTGTGGTTGCCATCCTTTTCATTCACTTGCTTTATCGTTAACTTATAGGCCACACAACATGGGTTCATTCATTCTATGGTATTTGTGTGTCACGGTAATCACATCTTGGAAAGTGATATAGAGACAACAAAATCAAAAAGTAGAGTTGGGATGAAACACACTGGAACATGTGAACCCTTTATAAGAACATTGAAAAACCCTGGTGTTTTTCTGAGAGTTACAACAAGACTTTTAACTTTCATAACCTACAAAATGTAGTCAATATTAATTGGTTACCATATACAGTTCTTCACCTGATAGTGTTAATACCAAACAGGGTCATCATCGTATTCTATTAACTTGAACCAAAGCTACCAAGAGTCTACCAAGAGTCTACAAAAACTCTAATGAGAGTTAGTTGACAGTTACTTGTATAGTTAATGGTATGTCTAAAGATAAACATCCAAATTAAGCATTAAAAAAAGTGCATCAGACAGTGACAGAGTGGCAGCACTATATTTAACCCAATTTTCATCAGTTACAACATGTTAGATATCCTCAGTTTGAATAAGCCAGAGGCATAGTCAGAGTGTGGGTCAAAGAGAAAGGGAACGAAAGAGAGAGTGAGAGAGAGGGAGATGGTGTGTGTGTGACAAGGGCATATCTAATAGCTCATAGTAACATCTGTTACCTACCTCTTCACCAATATATTTGAGCATATTTGTGAGCTGGTAATCGGCTGCCTGGTAAATCACATATCAGTATTCTCGAGATTTTACAGAGGAATAAAGGCTCCGGCAATTGTCACTAAGTTACTATGATTACTACAAATGTTTAAGGCTAGCAAATTTATTTTGAACTGCAAAATTACTGGATTAATGGTGCATTAAAATTAAATATAATTTCAACAGACCATGGAATAATTGTATTTCATTAACATTAGCTTTTAATTTCACCCCAACCATAACCTCAAACTCTATAAAATCTAATCTAACCCTAACCCTGCCTTACCTACTAATGTATAAAGCATATGAATTATTAAATAATGATTAATAAAATATATTCATTTTCTAAAATAATCTGGTTACACAGTAAATGCATACAGTTAAGTAATATAAAGCAAGAGTGCCAGATTTTATAATATAAGCATAAGAGCACGTTCCTAATTTATAAAACAGTTAAACAAACAAGATGTTAATATTGAGAGCATTATATTTTAGACAAAATGTGGTCGGTTTCTACATTCTCTTTTTTTTCGGTTTTGCCAATTAAAATAGTTCTAAACAAAGCTTGAACAGATCATATTTGCATTACAGATCAACACTGCGATGTTTTGTTACTGTTTGAATCTGTTGTTGAATGTCAAGAATGATGAAGGAAGGGTTAGAGACGAGGGATGAAGGAAGCATCAAAGGAGGGAGAACTAATTGTGCAGTCTTCACACACTCATCCGTCAGCCTTTAAGGTCACGTTTTTGAAGCACTGAAAAAATAAAACGCCAGCTCTCCATCATTCTCTAGAACAATGTTCCTCAACTGGTGTGTCATGAACCAAAAGCGGGTCACAAAACCATTTTGAATGGGTCACAGACCCATCCAGATTTGAAAAAATGTGTGGGAAAACAGTTGATGTCTCTGTCAGATACAGTTAAAAAAAAAAACATGTCCTCTTAATTCAGTCTCTGTGGTCAGATAAGATGTTGAAAGGCATTGCCATTAATGCTCCTCCTAATAGTCACTAATCTTTAAACATTTTAGTAAGTCGATTAGTCACATTCGATTAGTCGATTAGACACATGTTTTTTTTAATTGCACAGGATAAATCCTACTGTCCATAACTGACAGATTATTAAAGGTTGGTCTATTTGGTAACAGTATAAAGACCAGGACATGCAAATGCTCACATATCACTCACCTACATCAAATAGCAGCTTCATATGTCCACTATCTACTAAAGAGACTGTTCACCTAAAATTGATAATGATGTCATCATTTACTCACCCTACACAAACCGGATTGAGTTTCTTTCTTCTATTGAACACAAAAAAGGGACATTTTGAAAAGTTTGTAAACCTGTAACCACACTGTAAAAAATTATTGTGCCAATTAGTTATCAGAACTTAATATTTTAAGTTAACTTATCTAATTTGAATGTGTTGACAACTTATATATCAAAGTTTTACTTGGCTGAACTTATAAGACAAAAAAGAGATATATTTAATTATTTATTTATTTATTTATTTTTACTTAAATTTATATTTGTTTACTTTTGGTTGACGTCAGACGAGGAACGTCTTACTGCAGGTTTAGAATTTGATTGTGCTGGTAAAAAATGACTGAAGTGTGTTGACAAAATTTGGACGGGTTTGGGATCAGTTAGGATGTTTTGAACGCAAAATTTATGTTAAATATATAACAAAAACCAAGTGTGTGGTACCTACACAATTTATTTTTGTTGTTTTTAGGCGGGGGGGTTTGGACAGTTTGGCCTGGAAACATTCGAGTGTTACGTTGACCGTCATTTTCTCATTGTACTGTTGTTGTGTGTGTTTGTCTGAGGTTCTTCTCAGATACCTGCTTCTTTGGTAAAATTTGTATTTGCAGACTTCAAAAACATGTTTTAGTATTAAATGAACCATGATTAATTTAAGGTAGGTAATATCAAGTATGGGGGCTTGGGGGAACTATTTAAGTTCACTTAAACCATGTCCATTACACTTGAATTATTAAGTCCTATCAATTTTAACCTGAGTTAAGACAACTAGTTTACAAAGTGAACACTATTTAAGTGAAGAAAACTTCATTTTTAAGGCAGCATGAGCACTTACATACATTTTTAAGTTGAAACAACACATTTTTTAACAGTGCTTTGACTTTCATTTCATACAATGAAAGTCAATGGTTTCAAGTATCTAACATTCTTCAAAATATCTTGTATTACAGAATAACAGAATAAAGGTCTAAAGGTCTAGAACCATTTGAAGGTGCGAGTAAACAGTGAGTAAATAAAAAAATGGTGGTAAACTATGCCTTTAGCTTTAAAACTGTGTAATATGTAGAAGCTGAGGAGATGAAGTCACCACTGTAATCACTTGCTCTTAGAGAGATAGTTCACCCAAAAAATGAAAATGTACTCACTATTGATGATGACAGAGTTTTCAGTTTTGGGTGAACTATTGCTTTAAAGTAGGTTACTTCTTCATTTTTGATGCTAAAAATACCCTGATATTCATACATCTTTCGAATCTTTAAAGATTCTACATTTGTGTGTGTTCACTCATAATAACAACAAAACGATGTGCTTTTTAAAAATAATAAAAGCTAACAGAGTGTGCTTCTGGCATAGATCTTTGAGAAGAAATAAAAGAAACTCTGTATATACCTGGCTTTACATATAAATACAGCCTATTTTCAGAGAGCAAAAACTTGAATGAGTATAAAATAATTACGTCTTGTGTGTGTGCGTGCGTGCGTGCGTGCGTGCGTGCGCGTGTGTGCGTGTGTGCGCACGTGCATGCGTGCGCGTGTGTGTGTGTGTGTGTGTGTGTGACATATCAGGACATAAAAGTCTATAATCACATACAAGAGTTTGATACAAGAATTACAAGGACATGTGAATTATGAGGACAATGCTGATGTCCCTATTTTGAAAAGACTTATAAATCCTACAGAATGAGGGTTTTTTTCCAGAAAGTAAAACTGTACAGTTTTCGGTAAGGGCTATTGATTATGTGTAGGGTTGGGGTAGGGCAATAGAAAATACAATTTGTACAGTATAAAAACAATAAAAACCTATGAAATGTTCCCACAATTTACAAAAACAAAACTTGCAGTGTGTGTGAGAGACATATAGAGAGAGAGAGAGAGAGTGAGATGTGTGCCAAACATTTTTATGAATTGCATTAACTTTGAATAGTAGATTAATAGCCATAGAAATATGTGGGATCCACGGCCAAACCAGTTGAGAACCATGCAGAAAGATGTCTGACAGTCAGTAAATATGCTAACGGTGACAATATCAGTGATATTAAAAATAATCGTGCTGCTATGATTTCCAGACCTGACCTGCAGGCGATGTATCCTGAATGCTACAGTTCTCCAGAGTTTTCATATGTCTATTCTTAACAGATGCCTCAGATGATTGACGTTTCCTGACATTCGCTTATACTATTTATTTCATGCTTGTGTCGATGCCCGTGGAGAGTGGCAGATTGACTTGCCGTTTGGAAAGGCATGAGTCGGAGCTCCAAGAGAATGTCAATCACACGTTTCACTACTGACCGGCAATCTCTCACTGTGCCATTTTCTCTGCTATCGGCCTAGCAGTGTATGTAAATTCATAGATAAGTCACAACCTTTATACATATTATGCACAGTTTATGTTGGGATTAACTGGGGATGTTGTCACAAGTCAGTGAGTTTGGGACGTGGAGTAGAATCACAAAAAGGGAAGACTGCTCATTTTCACACTTTTTAAAGCATTTTCCCAGTTTAGGGATTCTGTTGACTTATAAGTAACTTTGCAACTGAATGTCAACTATTGTGTCTTATTTCCTTTAAAACACATCTGACTGACTAAAAGGCTTTGTTTACACCTATTAAGATGAATTTTCATCAATTCAATCACAAGTGTATAACGTTAAATCCAGTGGAAACTGGGTTTAACCATTTTTGAGCTTGTCTACTTTCAACTATTTCCAAATGTAGTCAAAAATGCATTTAATTACATTTTTTTATGCTCTAGATTCCCCTGTGGTCAGATGTGTCCCAACAATCATGAAAGGCCACCTACTCATTGCCTGTTTACCTAAAAAATGTATAGGATGTGTTGTGAGAAACAGCACCATGCATTCATAATTTGCTCTGTTGTACCAAAGCACAGATTATGATCACAGTTGCCATTCAAATTCTTTTTATTCGCTTGCTTTCTCACTAACCCGGGTTCCATCCTAACATGAAGTGAATCTATACAAAGTTTGCAGAAAAAAAATTTAAAAAACAAAACATTTTACATCTGACCAGTGAGTCCAGCTCGTGTAATCTGTCTAATCAAACAGAGAACTTAGTAATCGTAGTCAGTGTAGAGAAAAAATTAAACTGTAAACTTAAAATGTAAACTATTGTGCATCTGACCAGTGAATCCAGCTCATGTAATTTGTCTAATCAAACAGGGATTTTAGTAATCGCAATCAGTGTAGGAATAAAAACAACAACATACTTTAGCAGCATTTTCAAACAAGGAACACAAAGACGCAAAACTATACCTGAGGTCTTTATTTTTATATTTCAATTTGCTAGCCTGGTTTGCATAGTTTCCAAGTAATAATCTTTGAACAGAGAGCTTACCATTAAGCAAAGCTTCTGCACAATGTCATCTAATGCTTTAAATTATCCAAGCCCTTTATATTTCAGTGGAGTCTGTCTGTTCTGTGTCCATCCAAAGATGCGAATTAGACTTATGCACAAAACTGGAACACCATAGTTTCTGGATGTGTGTGTTTAGTTTCTTTTTACTTGGTTATCTCACCTATGCCCTATTATTTTTCAACTCTGCACCATCCACTCTGAATGATATTAAAAGATTAAAGTTACCTTGCTCAAATTTTTATGTAATATGTTCTCAAATTTATTTTTATTCTAATTTAATTTAACGGTTTAGTTTAACGGTTGAAGTTTTATCTTCAGAGTAGCAATTGTGGTCCCTTCTTCATACACTCTGAAACATTTTTTTGCAATTTTGAATGCAGCCGTGGTGCGTGAAGTAAGGTGACTTTTATGATTTACATTTCTGAAAATTGGGAAAACAAAACATATATGTTATGGTATATGCATATACTGATGGTTTCAATTTATATTTTAAAAATTAAGCATATTTTTCCTACATATATGCAAAATGCCTGGAGTGTTTCGAGTATGTAAAAAAAAAAATTATGTAAATCAAATAAAAAAACATTACATTTTTGTAAAATTTCACTTCTGAAACCAAATGTAATTTTATAGACAACAAATAAATGGGTAAAAAAAATGACATGTCAATTTACATACTGTTCTTTTTAACAGTGATAAAACAATATTCCCTCTGTAATAAATAAATAAATGGATGGATGAGCGGATAGATGGATAGGCAGACGAATAAATCAATAATAAAAATAATTATAATAATAACAATAAAATGAATAAATTAATATATTTTCAGGGCAGAGCAGTGGGTAGCACTGTCGCCTCACAGCAAGAAGGTCGCTGGTTCAAGCCTCGGCTGTGTCAGTTGGCATTTCTATGTAGAGTTTGCATGTTCTCCTCGTGTTAGCGTGGGTTTCCTCCGGGTTCTCCGGTTTCCCCCACAAGTTCAAAGACATGCGGTATAGGTGAATTGGGTAAGCTAAATAGTCTATAGTGTATGTGTGTGAATGAGGGTGTATGGGTGTTTCCCAGTGACGGTTGCAGCTGGAAGGGCATCCGCAGCATAAAACATATGCTGGATAAGTTAATTCCGCTGTGGCGACCCCTGATTAATAAAGGGACTAAGCCGAAAAGAAAATGAATGAAATGAATGAATATATTTTCATCATTATATTTTTAACAAGGCCTCACTTGCATATTCAAACATCAGATTTTCTAAATCATGTAATATAAAAAAATCCCTGCAATTTTTCAACTTTAATAAATTCGTAATTTAATAAATCAACTGTTCAAGCATGGTGATAACTATTAGTTAATTAATTACCCTATTCACCAGCAGTGTCTTGCCTTTTAATTAAGCTGAAAAAAAGGTGTAAAACGACCTCAAAAATAAAACATTTAACAAAATTCACAAAACAGCACCACGATAATCATTCCGGGAGACAGATAAGTCTCTGTTTCCCCGAGCTGATGTTTTGTGTTTGCTCAGGGGTGGGTGGTTATGGATGATATGAGAAAGCGTGGGACAGACAGAGAGAAAAAGACACAGATCAACATAGACAGCCAGCATTCATGCGTTCGTTCTCTCACTCCGCAAACACTCTCATCCAGGAGAAGGTGGGCAGCCGGATCCACGCGGCTTATCCATCTCTCCCAGGGCATGCTGGGTAAAGCTGAGCTCCCGCCGGCCAACAGAGACCTAAGCCACACAGAGCTGCGGTCTCTCCACGGGGCCACACGCGCTCAGGAAAGGGGATTTATTGACTCATATTTAGTGGCGTCCATTGATAAAATCATATGAGAAAGTTAAGAGCGGCTTACGGTTGATTGTATCTAGACTGCGCTGTGAAAGCTGGGAGGTTGATTTTGTGGTTGGGGTCGATGATTGATGTCACGTCCTGTGCTGTCATATACTGATGCACGAGGGAGGTGGTGCTGAGGAAAGAAGTTGTAGTGCTAAAGGGGCGATTAAGATTTAAGTCAAATGAATGGTCACACTTTACTATAAGGTTTCATTAGTTAATGCATTTACTAACATTAACTAATTATGAACAATACTTGTACAGCATTTATGAATTATAATTAAACATTTACTAATGCATTATTAACATCCAAATTAATGCTTGTTAACATTAGTAAATGCACCAAGAGTTAACATGAACTAACAATGAACAACTGTATTTTCATTAACTAACGTTACTAATATGAACAAATACCGTAATAGATGTATTGTTCATTGTTTGTTCATGTTAGTAAAAGCATAAACTAATACAACCTTATTGTAAAGTGTTACCAAATTAATAAATATCAAACTGGAAAACTGCCATGAATACTGTTCAAATCAATTCAATGTACAGAGATTATTATGGTTTAAGCTAAAGATTTGTGATGTATTTTTTATTTTATTTTTCTCCCATTTCGGATGTGTGCTGTAGCATTGTTGTTTTAAATCCTTATTTTCAGTGTTTCCTAGAACTCTATAGATATTATTTAAATTTTATTCTTAGTTTCATTGAAGCATCAATATTTTAGGGTTTTTATTATTTATTTATTCGATTGTTTCCATATTAGAATGTCTCTCTCTCTCTCTCTCTCTCTCTCTCTCTCTCTCTCTCTCTCTCTCTCTGTCTCTCTCTCTCTCTCTCTCTCTCTCTCTCTCTCTCTCTCTCTCTGTAAAAAATGCTGGGTTCGGGACAACATGAAGGAATTAAGTTAACTTATTAGTTTTTACAAATTCAAGTGGATTGAACATAAAAAATTAAGTTGTCCCAAAAAACCTTAAAAATTGCGTTGTTTCAGCTCATTTTAATTAAGTAGTTTTAACAAGCATCAAACGTCTTATTTTTGAGTGCTCTTTGTTTTTCTCTGTTTCTCTATATTTTCTTGTTTAATCCAAGTGGAAGATTTCAAATGTTATACTATTATTATATAATTCACATATTTAAAAAGCTTTAAGTAAAAATAATTGATGGTTTTATACTCTATTTCAAATGTTAAAAATGTAAAAATCTATGCCAGTTTGAGCTGGAAATAGTGGCTATTGCCAAACCAAGCAAAACACTAGCACTGAACTGCCTTTCTTTCAACTACTGAACAAGTTCACTTTCTCCAGCCAAATAAACTATATCAATCACAACCTAACAAGTTAGTACACCATGCATTACTTTGGCATCAAAGCTTACATTTGATGAGGCAATAAATCTATGGCCTGTACATTAAACCTACATTCTTCAGGTATGGTTTATTACAAAGACAGCATTATAGGGCAAATCTGAGTGGTTTGTGACAGCTTCTTTAAAAAAGGGATTTCACGTCAAACCATCTGAAAATCCTCCACTGCCCCCTAGTGGAGCACATGAAGACTTGATGAATTCAGTGAGATTGAGCTCAGTGTGAGTCGACCCAGCGAATCTGGCTTGCTGTGCTGTCGCTGCACGACAGTGACAGACTTCCAGCGCTCAGAAGAAACAAGGCTAAGACAGACAGCCTGAAAAAGTCAAACGAGAGGAAACAGACGTTCCTCACCACTCTGAGTCAGAGCAGAAACATGAAGACGTCAATAAAACACATCATCTACATAGAACGGCATCACACTGATAAAAGCAGTGCTGTTTTCCACCCCACTGCCATCCCAGCGACCTCCTTTTTAAAAAAGAAATCCCAGAATCCCCATAAGACAAGCCTGCTCGACTCGAAGACTGAATAATTTTCTAGCAAAAGGACGGTTTTGGTGACGTATTTTCCCAGAACATCTCAGCAGTTCCCTAATTGGAGGCTTTTTAAGCTACTGCTTGCATTAGCCTTGTCTCGTCAGCAGTCTCTCTACTGAGGTGACAGTGAAAGACCTATTTTAGCCTAAAAAAGAGCCTTCCAGATGGTCGAAGACTGCAGCGGATACGTCTTAATCCACAGAATAGCATTCTCTCTGCCTCTGTGAGTCGACAGGGCCAAACGCTAATTGGTAGGAGGAGGGCAAATCAGTGAAGTAAGAAGGTGACGGCATACCTGACAGTGAGGATGAGGGTTTGAACAGCCCATCATGGCTCCTTTATTCTCAAAGATCTGAAACACAAGAGAGAAAAAAGACATTAGGTACTGTCAAAAAAAACCCAGACATAACAAGCCACAGTGACTGTATACAAGCATACAGCAACAACCCAAAACACACACAGGTGCCGACAAAACATGCACTCTGTTATTGAGACATGAAGAGATCAGAGCACATGTTGCCGTTTTAAAGGAAACATCCTGTCGAGGGGAGTTTTAAGACTTCCTGGCACCTCCCTCAAGGGCGATATAAAAGGATTTAAGCAGGATCTGCCCTTGACTACTCCACTTGATAAATATTGACTCGGCTAAAGTCACCGTTCTTCAGGGTCTGTAAATCGCAAAGATGAGGCAGAACACATGCTCTGATGTGTTTAACAGAGAGGAGATAACCACCGCTGTTAACCAAAAAACTCTAGTGGGATGAGCTGCAAGACAAGCAGAAATGTCCCAGTAGGCTGAACTATGCTGTTGCCTAAAATAATGAGATATCTTTTATCACACGTTCTTTTTTTGACAATGAAGTATTAGGGTCAATCCTTAATCCAACCTAAACCTAAACATGAGAGTAATGGTTCATAGTTGGGGTAATATGAGTGAGAAAAAGTTGATGCAATAGATATCATTATAATTATTATTTTTTTTAAGTTATGTTGCATGCACAAAACACAGTCATAGTATATTTGGTTTTTAGTATGCAGTTGTGTAGCATTGGAATTGAGACCAATGAGATTTCATAGTGGATATTTAAATTTAATGCAAAAAGCTTGTTGAAACCTCACTTTTACATTGAAGAGCTGCCTTTTATACTGCCTCATATGTTGTTCATAGTAATGATAAAAAGCAAAATCACTGAAGGTGACCATCTGGACTCTGTATTCAATTCAATTACATTCATCTTTATTTCTATAGTGCTTTTTACAATATGGATTGTGTCAAAGCAGCCTAGCATAGATGGAAAAAAAAGAGTCAAAGCCATAATATTTCAAAGTCTTAAATTAAAACTGCTTCAGTTAAGTTTATTTTAAATGACATAGTTAAAGTTCAGCTCTCTATGACAGGGATGTCTAATCCTGCACCTAGTAGGCCATTTCACTGCAGTGTTTAGCTACAACAAAGCTACCTGAAAGGTTCTAGAGATGTAGAACAACTTGATTAGCTGCTTAATGTGTTTTATTTGGGTTTGAGACCAACTCTGCAGGTTATCCTCCAGGAACATAACTGGACATTCCAGCTCTACAGTCTCTTGGACTATACACAAAGACAAAACCGCTGGGATAGAACCCAGTGTGAAGTCAGCGTGGTATCAAAATTTACAACGTTTATTTTGCTTGCGCACGTTGTTATTCTTTAAGTGAACAAATAATACATGCAAGTTAATTCACTGAAAAAAAAAAGTTTGCTTTGGTTATCTTCAATCAAAGTCTGACCACTTGCTTCCGCATTTGGAGTGGCTGTTCTTCTGCTGACCTTAGTTAAAAGCCCCTAGTCAATATTTCTTTTCAGTAGGAAGTACATCAACATTCATTCATTCATTCATTTTCTTTTCGGCTTAGTCCCTTTATTAATCTGGGGTCGCCACAGCAGAATGAACCGCCAACATATCCAGCATATGTTTTACGCAGTGGATGTCCTTCCAGCTGCAACCCATCACTGGGAAACATTCATACACACTCATTCACACACATACACTATGGACAATTTAGCTTACCCAATTCACCTGTACCGCATGTCTTTGGACTCTTGGGGGAAACCGGAGCACCGGGAGGAAACCCATGCCAACACGGTGAGAACATGCAAACTCCACACAGAAATGCCAACTGACCCAGCCGAGGCTCGAACCAGCGACCTTCTTGCTGTGAGGCGATCATGCTAACCACTGCGCCACTGTGAGGCCCTAGTACATCAACATACTAAAATTAAAGTTTCAGCAACTTCTGGTTCATGCGGACTTTAAGAGAGACGTTTATACGATCCTCAATTAGGTTGTTTGATGTGTATAATTAGGGTTTCAGATAAACACAGCAGGAATGTGTACAAAGAATTGTGTAAACAGATTACCTTCAGAGGTATAGCAGCTTGTCCCTCTTGAAGTGCCCTCAAGGGGACAGCTTTATACCATATCTACCCTCAAAATGGGCATATTAGTGGTTAATTTAAGAGTAACAGTATGAACTCTGAAAGTTTTAGGGGCCAATTTAGGTACAAAGCTGACAAAGCTGACGCTTATATTTTAAGAAACCTATATTTAAGCTTACCCAGAGAAACAAGTGAGCACTACAAGAATGCAAGTTCATACCAAGTGCACCATTTAGAGATTTGAACCTGCAACCTTCTGCCTACCAGCCCAATGCTTTGACCTAGAACTTTCCTAGAGATCCTAAAGACCTTGTTTAGCTGGTTCAGATGTGTTTAATTAGAACACCTTTGCATTACAAACTATTTGTACTTTGTTGTAATTGTAATGCACATTTCATTTCTGCCCTCTGGGTGAATACACTTTTCCAGTATTATCTGGTATTGACTAATGTATGTTGTGTAGTGTTCTGTAGTCAATGAGTGTCCTCCTTTCATTATGTATGGAAAAACTAGTGAACAAATTCCATATTTGATGCTTAGCCAATCCCTATGGAGGCCATTTATCCATAAAATTTGTTGAGGAACAGCAATAAAAAGGGAATATAGTCATATAGAAGTAAATTATTGCTCTTTTTGGCACAGGAAATATATTATAAGCTAACTTCAGAAAAAAATATAAAATGATAAACGTGTGAGGATTTGGTACCTCTAAGCAGAAATTCTTTGTTAAACTGAATCTATAGTCTGTAAAAAAAAAAGGCTACTGAGGCAAAGGAACTCTCTCACGCTCATAAGTTAACTGTGTTTTGGCACAAACATCTTAATTCACTACATTAATATCCCTGAAACCCTTTGAAGTGCTCCATTATTCCCTTGCAGGAGCACTAATGTGTCCAGAGAGGCCAGAGGAGCGCTCCACGCAGCCCACCATTGATCAGCGCGGAGACGCCCTGACTGAAGAGCAGCTCCCAATTGATCCAATTAGCGCTGATGAGGAAGACTGGGACAGAACCCAATCGAGCGGTGTCCCTGCCTCTGACTTTTTTAAGCACACACTCTTATGCAATCTCGTCCCTGTGACTCTACTGCTTCTAGAGGGGACGTTTCTTGTGGCAACAAATGGTGCAAATGTTTCATTAAGTTGCTATAAACCCCAGAGAGAGAGTCACAGTGAGAAAAAGAGAACGTGTCATATTTTAAGATGAGTCATGGGTCTCAGGGCTGTTTTTAGTGCAAAATAAAGTGTTTTCCGTGTGAATGCAAAGTAATAGGTGCATCAGAAAACAGAAGTGAGAGGACGAGATGCACTAACCTGAACCCATGCGTAGGCAGCACCAAGCTCTACAGTCAGATCTGCCCACTTGTCAATCACTTTGCGGATCTCTGCAGGCTGCATGAGGGGGAGAGTGATGTCAGACCAGGGGTGGAAGCACATGACCTTACTGAAAACAAACAGCAGAACATATATTTGGTTTAAACTTTTGCTAAAACCTATTGTTTTATCCATATATCAATCCATCCATTTATGCATTAATCCGAATATGCATCCATCCATCTATCACCCATCCACTAATTCATCTACCGATGCATTTATCCATCCATCCATTAATTCATTCATCCATCCACATATGCATCCATCTATCCATCCATGTATCCATCCATTCATCTATGCATTCATCCATGCAATCATTAATCTACTCAATCCATAAATGCATCCATCAATCTATGCATCCATCATTCAATCAATCAATCCATCCGTCTGTCCATCTTTGTAACTATACATATATCTATTCATCCATCTTTCCATCTATCTATCTGCATCCATTTATCCATCCATCCATTTATGCATCCATCCATCTGTCCATCTTTCCATCCATCCATCCAT
>CAIGQW010053986.1:32410-45394 GCA_903798125.1 Danio choprae | reverse complement strand
TGTCATAATTTAACTGAGGAATTATGGAGATAATATTAGTAATTTTTTTACCCTATTTACAAACTGCCATTTTTAAAGATGAAAGCTCTGTTATCATTTACTCACCCATGCGGTATTTAAACCCCTATAACTTTCTTCATCAGGTTGATTACAGCAATCTGATTCAAGATGCAGTTAGAGGTGCTTCTAATGACACAATGCACTATGCAGATTTTACGGTAAGTACCTTTGCAGCAAAATACGTATTAAAAGAGCATTCGCACTGCTGAGAATAATGTTTAGATGAATATATAAATAAATGCAAAGCTTTAAAAACTTAAAAAATTGTGGTTGTGCCAGCCTAGTGGTCAGTGCGCTGACATATAATGCAATTACGCTGTGGAGACATCCCGAGTTCGAGTCCTGACTCACAGACCTTTCCCGATCCCATCCCCCTCTGTCTCCCACTTTACTTCCTGTCAATATACTGTCCTCTCATAATAAAAAAAGCAAAAAACAATAAATATGGTGTTGATTACCAGAGAAATTCATTCCGAATCTACACGAATTCAACTATTCATTCTATATTGGTTGAATAATCAGTTCATGTATGTTGATATGTTATATTTGACGAACAGGAGCGTTTGCTGAAACCAGTAAGTGCCCTCATTGGGATGAACAGCGACATGAAGGAACTTGCAGCTGTTATTAGCAGAGTAAGTCCAATTGAAATGTCCACGTTTTAGATGTTTTTTATTTTACTTAAGATTTTGTTTTAATGACAGTTTAGCACATTATATTTTTACTTTGATAAGGAAGGGAATGAGCTCATGTGATGTGAGGGGTTTAATTTGAATTAGCTTTGATCATTTGTTTTTTGAAAAAGTAGTATTAAAAGTAAAAACTGTTTTGTTGTGTGTGCAGAAAAAAAGAAAAAACAGGAGTGTGTGCGGCTTAATGTTAAATAGATATAATAATATCAATCATTTTAAAATCTTTTTTACCCATTTTTCCACAAATATTACTGCTAAACATTACAAATTGACTTAAATTTAAGAGGTTTCCAATGTATATAAAAGTACTTTTGTAAATTTAATTTGATGTGGACACCAAAATGGGATGTCTTGTTTGGAGAATGACCAATATGTAGATATATTTGAGAATAAATTAATTAAGAACTGTATTTTCAGAATATAAAGTATATATATATATTTATTTTTTATTTTTTCTTTTGTAAACTATATTTATTTATTTAATAATTGTAATAATTTAATAAACAAAATTAATATTATTATTATTATACTTTTCTTAGAGACCTTTTACTTAGTGTAGGAAATAATTATATTGATATTTTTGTTTGTTTGTTTGTTTGTTTGTTTGTTTGTTTGTTTGTTTGACACACTTTAAGCATTTTGCTGTAACTACAATAAACTCTGTGTTTTTATTATAACTAAATTTAATTTTGTCAAGTTTATATTTGTTTTACCAATGCAAATTATAAAAACAAAATGCGTCTATTAACATAATTGATTTTAATGGACCTATTTATTTATTTATTTTCATTCAATTGATTGTATTATTTTACCCATGTAGAGAATATATACTATTTAGAAATAAGAACTGGGAC
The DNA here is from genome assembly GCA_903798125.1 of Danio choprae. NCBI lineage: Eukaryota > Metazoa > Chordata > Actinopteri > Cypriniformes > Danionidae > Danio > Danio choprae. Next base: position 43,788 of record CAIGQW010053986.1, on the reverse strand, counting down.
AATCAGACATATTTTCAATAATGAAGAAAAAAATATTCTGTCATTAATTCAACACTAGAGAGCAGCATGCAGTTTATTTTATAATATAGTGTGTGTGGCATATCCCACTATTATTGTGTGTGCACCGTGTATGTGTGAGCTGAAACATACACAATGTGAAGCATGTCTTATTGAAGCACTCCATTTCATCTTCCTCTCCTGTCTCTCCTTAAAGGATATCTATTTACACAACCCCAACGTGCGCTGGGACGACATTATAGGGCTGGAGGCTGCCAAGCGATTAGTCAAAGAAGCTGTCGTCTACCCCATTAAGGTGCTTGGCTGCTAAACACTTTGGTATTTCTCAAGCTGCCGCCTGCTTTCGATTCTGAATACATCTCCACTAAAGGCTACAGGAAAGCCAAGCTCAGGGTTATTTCTTAAGATGACATGAAATCTATACCTGAATACCATCCAATCTGTCCGAACACATAACTGGCTCATCTCTGGTCTACAAATCCACAGATCGCTCCTGACAAACTGGTATTTGTCTTCACTGTGTGGTGAAGGAGGTTGTTGACAGATTTACCTAGAAATTTTGCTTGCACAGGGTTTTTTTTTTTTTTTTTTTTTTTTTTGCTTCAAGCACACAAAGTAAGAACTGTGTGATTATGCTGAAAGATATTTTGTGGCTTGAGTACTTTTTTTGTCAATACGAGGACCTTTTCAGGAAGTAGATAAAGACAAAGTGGTGTCTGATGGTTAATTGGTCAGTGAAAATATTACCTTATGTTATTCACTTTAGCGTGTTGAAGAGAAACACAATTGATTATGGGTGCTGTGTACTAAGGCAGCTTGCAGACAGTATTGAAAATCACCCCTATACCCTTAAGTGCACTATTTGAAGGAGCAGCCATTTGTAGTGGTGTCCGAAACCTTTCTGAAGTGCTCTCAATCAATCCCACAATGCACCGCTATAATAAGTTTACAACCAATGTATACTCAACAGCTAGAGAATACCCATTATGCACTGTGTGAGTTTGCACCCTGAATGAATTTCAACATCTGACCACAAGATGGCGTACGTTTCTAAATAAACTATCTAATTTTTTAATGAACGTTTGTATACTTGACAGACATCAAAATACTTTGTTTCATTGCTAATAGACAGCTCGCTAAGTGGTAACTCCTTCACTGTCACCGGGAATACATTTTATATCGAAGTTAATATTTAGCCCCACCATGTTGTTGTTTCGTAACATCTAGTTTTTTGGGGTTGTTAGCCCAACGCTCAACCCCCAACCTAGAGGACCAGGACATACATACACTACGGACAATTTAGCTTCTCCAATTCACCGCATGTCTTTGGACTATGGGGGAAACCGGAGCACCCGGAGGAAATCCACGCGAACACAGAGAGAACATGCAAACTTCACACAGAAATGCCAACTGACCCAGCCGGAGCTTGAACCAGCGACCTTCTTGCTGTGAGGCGACAGTGCTACCCACTGCGCCACCGTGTCGCCTGAATACATATTTTACCACAGTTTTTTGTTACATAAGAGGAGTAGTAGATTAAAACCCATTTACAAGCTGTCGGACCATTTACAACTACATTTTGAAACCATTATACTGTAGTCTAAACATAAAGCAATCATGACAAACTGTATATCATTTGAAAGCTTAAAATGACTAGTTTCCATATCTGGTGGCTATTTTTTGATAGATATTACTGAACAACAGCTATTTATTAATTTACAACAAGGATACTCATCAAAGTAAGTATTACTTTGTTACAGCAATCCACATGTAAAATTTTGTTCAGATGTTTTTTAGAGGCTAAATTCAAATCAAATACCACCAAACTGCATGTACTACTTTAGAATTGTATGTCTATGTAAAAATATTGTCAAAAGTATGAAAAAAAAACCTTTATATTCCTTAAAGCATAGGGGGCGCTCTTGTATGGTCATCAATGGAAACTGGAGGTCATCTGGTGGTCATGTTTAGTACTGTGGCCAAACTAAATTTTACTGAAAGCTATTTTTTTTTAGATATCAATTTCAAATTTGGTATATAATTTGTTTAGATATTTAGCTTTGATTTTCTGCTAACTTTAGGCTAAAATGTTTTGTAAAATATCTATTTTATGTATTTTAAAAACACATACATTCATTGTTTTATCATTTTCATAAACAAAGGCACTTAGTTTAATTATCTTTTTTCACTTCAGATACAAACTGACATCTGTCTTCTTTAGAATGAGACCAAGCTTAAATTTGTGCGTTTAGGTTGAACATGTCTAATTCATGTCTATGTTCAAAAAGTGGGAGTGACATTTAAGGGGTTAAATAACTATCACTGGGTCTAGTTGAACATCTAATCCATCTGATGGATTTATCATTCAGTAAAGCACAAACAAAACAGCCTTCCCTCCAGTGCTTTCTTCCTCGTTTTCATTCATTCTTTTAGTTGCACTATAGTGGACTAATGTAGGGAATAGTGATTAAGGTTATAGTGGTGGTTTTGGATACAGCCATTGTCCTGCAGAGTATTGCTCCAGCCCTAATCAAACACACCTGAATAATTTAATTAAGGTCTGAGTGTTAAGCCGTGATCATACTGCACTTTTCTCCCCATTGACTTCTACAATTCCACAACTTCCACTTCGACAAGTTTTACAATGTTGCTGCATTCCAGAATTTAAGCTTGGTGAACGCCGGTCTACGATTTCATGTCACATCATCAATAGAAGATCAAAATGTGGTGAACTGTTTGCTTTATTAGTTTCATGTCATCTTGGGTTATCCTGTCCCTATATTCGCAATCACGGATTTAGTAGAAAACTACAGGCAAATTAGTTTCTTTTTTGTTTTGTTTATCAAGGACTGTTTTAATCTACTTACTCTCTAGGACTCAACTTGCTAACCCTTTCCCCTAGCAGCATGCCTAACAAAGTCATATAGTAACAATGGCAAGATATGACAACAGCCACCTACCACTGTACAAGCAGCCACTCATCCTAATAACCAGCATCAACACTTTGCTGTAGCAACCAACTAGCACCTATTCAGAGCAATGTATCAAAACAACAACAGAGATAATGACATCTTAGAAGTACTTTAGCAACCACCCCAGGAGACCACATAAAAACCTAGCAAAGGTCACTATCAGTCACTCTGGAGGGTTGAGAAATGGTCATCCCCTACCACCCGGATCCCCCTATGCCCCGTGTCTACCCAGAATTAATATGCATTTTCTGTGATCTGCTCACAAGTGATCAGCCGAGATGCATTCCTAGTTGTACACTCTAAAAAATGGCCAACGTTGCGTCAAATATGGACAAAGCCATCATTGGGTAATTTTTTTTTTACACTTTTTAACCCAATGTTTGGGTTTGTCCACAACCTAGTGGTTTTAGAGTTTATTGCATGCAGAAATGCATCTTTTGTAAGCTTGTGCTCAGATTTTGTTGAGCTGCTTCCTTTGTATATTGTCATGATTTATATCAGGTTTTGCAGGAGTGATCAGTGTGATGCACAAGCACTATTAAGTGAACTAAACCATGTTAGGCAAAATAACCACATCACTTAACACTTAGTCATTTGCAACTCCTCAAAATAACCATCAAGCAATACCCTAACAACTTTTTTTTTCCAGTATCCTCAACTGTTCACTGGAATCCTGTCACCATGGAAGGGCTTGCTCCTGTATGGACCACCAGGTGTGATCTTTCTGTTTCCTATTTGTTCATAGATATTAGTGCAATATTCAAACTTATGTGCATTAATCCGAATATAAAACCAAACTCCTTTCCTGTGTGGTATAAACTTACTGTCTTCATCAGGCACTGGAAAAACGATGCTGGCCAAAGCAGTAGCCACAGAGTGTAACACAACGTTTTTCAATATTTCTGCATCCAGTATTGTGAGCAAATGGAGGGGAGACTCTGAGAAGCTGGTTCGGGTCAGGAGACTTCTGGACATTCATTTTATTTATTTTTTTCATATTTATGTTATTTATAGAGCAGGTTATATATTGGTTTTCTAAAAAAAAAATGTATTTGTCATTTGTAATTTAGCTGCCCTTCAATGTAAACAGTTTGCAAAGTGAAAAGTTGGCTCTTCATTATATGAGTCGTTATATGAATGTTTTGCCTGCTACTGACCCACCAAGCAATTTTATTTTATTTAAAAGGCATCTAAGACATGGATGTCTTGGCTAAAACCAGGCTAAATTTGGCATTTGAGTGAAAATATAATAGATGTCTAACAATAGTCCAAAATGTCATCAAATAAATAGATGGATTAGTCATTCCTGCCTAGTCTATTTTGGACTGTTGTTGGACATCTGTTACATTTCCACTGACAGCCCAAATTTAGCTTTATTTTAGTCAAGATGTTTGGATGTCTATTAGATGTCTTCTAGACACAAAAAAATGCTTGTGGGGATCTCCATTAACATGATTAAAATAATATATTTGCATAATCCCTCCCTGTCTGCAAAATACAAACACTCTGAAATGGTCAACACAGAATAGATACAGAAAGACCAATTAAAACACGCTTGGGCTGCTGGCCAATCAAAGCAAAGTTGGCTTATGGAAGGGAGAGGTTTACAGACCATAAGCCCTGAATTAGTTCAAAATAAATTTAAAGAAATCATATAAACGTATATTCTGAAATAAAATAGCTTTGGCACATTTAATCATGTTGCATGGGACTCCAGCAAAATATTAGGACACTTTAAAATACCTATATGGCCTGCTCTTTTCATTTTTTTCCTAAAGGTTGTGCTCAGCAGAACACTGATTTACCTCAAGTTATGATTCTCCGCAGGTTTTGTTTGAGCTGGCAAGATATCACGCCCCATCCACCATTTTCTTGGATGAGCTGGAATCTGTGATGAGCCAGCGAGGGGTTGGCCAAGGGTGAGCATGAGCCAGTATCCTTCACTGACATTAATATTACAAACATCCTAAACTTTGTCCTAGTGCACAATCAGATGACAAGGTGCAAGGTGTTCAGAGTGTTTTCGGATTTATGTTACAGTAGTTCAAATGTAGGGGCTGCGTTTTTTGAAGGACGTAAACATAGATGGAGAAGAATTTTAAAAATGGTAAAAGTTGAAATGAGCTGATGTGCAACTTGTATTAAGCTCTGCTTATATTAGTGTTTTAGATCCTACTGCCCTATTAAACTGAAATGTTTTAAAGGAGAATGTTTAAAGGAAAAATCGGGGATTAAATGAGAGTGACTTTCTTTTAGATCAGGGAAGGTCCTGCAGAGTTTTGCTTAATCCAAAATAATATCATAATTCCTTCATTGAAATAACACCTAGAAAACCACTTGTCTGACATCTGACCTGTGAAATTATCGCAGATTGAACAACCCTGACCTCAATAAGTGTGTAATTTCGTCATCAATTCATGGAGCTTGCAGAGAGTATTCAAAATAACCCCTATACCCTTAAGTGCACTATTTTGTTTGTGCTTTTCTGGTTGATAAATCCCTCAGATGGATTATATTTTCAACTACTACTTTTTTTTTTTGTTGCTATAATTGGCACAATACTACAATGTTATGAAATATTCACACCTCACGTGATGAATATACAATAGGCTGGAATGCAATGAGGTCAGAAGTGGGACATTTCACTGCTAAAATTCTCAAGGCTAACAGGTTGATGCAACTCAACGTTGTGAATTATTATATCACACAGCTTCGTTTTTGTTTTTTCACATTTTGTCTTAAAGAGGTGATCATGAGGGCAGTAGAAGGATGAAAACTGAGTTGCTGGTTCAGATGGATGGACTGGCACGATCAAATGATCTTGTATTTGTGCTTGCTGCCTCGAACTTACCTTGGTAAGGAGCAAATATGAGGGAACCATATAGTCTTATTTAAATATATAGACTTTTTAAATAATCTTTTGAAACTCCTCTCAGGGAGTTGGACCATGCCATGCTTAGAAGACTGGAGAAACGGATACTGGTGAGTCTCCCATCTGCCCCTGCCAGACAAGCCATGATCAGTCATTGGCTTCCTCCAGTCAGTAACACAGGCGGTGTGGAGCTGCGGACAGAGCTGGATTATGACTCACTGGCACAGGTAACAAAAACCATAAGACTGAGATTAATCTACTCCACCGATGACAAATCCAAACACAGTTTTAGAAAGACTGATGGATGGGCAGACAGCTATACTGAACTGGGATAATGGACCACTGCACTAACAGAGACTTTAAAAACACAGCATTCTGAAAAGATAGACATTAATATGGAGCAGGTCCCCCCTTTGCAGCTATAATAGTTTTAGTTCTTCCACATATTTTTGTTTATTCATCCTGTAGAGTATGAGTTCAGCGACTGATGATGGACAATACCAGGCTTACAATCTGTGTTCCATTTAATTCTCAAAAGTGTAGTTGGGACTGAGGTGTGGACAGTTTCTTTCAAACCAAATTCATCCAACATTGTCTTTATGGAGCTAATTTTGTTCACTGTCCTTTCAAGCACTGATCAAATATTTTTTTTACTGGAAGAATGGAGCTCCAAAATGGGATTTGGGACTTTACCAATGGGGTATCAGTTTGATATCTATGGCTGGGCGATTAATTGAAATGAAATTGCAAATGTGATTAAGCAAAGCAGATTGGCATGCATAGGGAAGCACGGTTGTGTGATCAGTAGTATATCTCCAACCAGACCAGAGGGCGCTATCACGCGGAAACTCCAAATACCCATGAAGAAGAAACCCTTTCGTTGATTCAACATGACTAATAATTGCATGACTATGAAATCACCTCACAGAAGATTTTATTTCAAACACTCGACTGAAGTTATGAAGTGAGTTTGTAGTAAAAACATGTTAATAACCAGGGCTTGACATTAACACCCGCCAAATGCGGGTCGATTTCAGCTGTGCCGGGTTAGACAGACACTCCCACTAGTCACTTTGGCTGGTTGAAAATAATTTTTTTTTAATTGTCAGTGCTGGCTTGTCACTAAAGATTACTCGTCACTGTTTGTCAATATGGCCTCACAGTGGCGCAGTGGGTAGCACGTTCGCCTCACAGCAAGAAGGTCGCTGGTCGCTGGTTCAAGCCTCGCCAGTTGACGTTTCTGTGTGGAGTTTGCATGTTCTCCCTGTGTTGGCGTGGGTTTCCTCCGGGTGCTCCGGTCTCCCCCACAAGTCCAAAGACATGCGGTATAGGTGAATTGGGTAAGCTAAATTGTCCGTAGTGTATGAGTGTGAATGGGTGTGTATGGATGTTTCCCAGAGATGGGTTGCAGCTGGAAGGGCATCCGCTGCGTAAAACATATGCTGGATAAGTTGGCGGTTCATTCCGCTGTGGCGACCCCAGATTAATAAAGGGACTAAGCCGAAATGAAAATGAATGAAAAAGCAGCACGACTGTTCGGTACTGTTCGGGCGAGCAAAAGAAAGCAGGTAAATACCGAATGAAAAAAAATGCCTTTAATTAATTGCCTAGCCCTAAGGATTTCTGGGCCCATATCATCTAACGATATCCCATCTCATGACTCATCTCCTTTCAGTAGAAATTGCTTTCCAGGGTGATTTGGGTTGGTGGTTGATAGTATCACATCTGGCCCCCTCTCTTACCAGAGCCTGTGCACCAAACGTTATGACCACAGTGCATGCAATTAGGCAACAACCAGCAACAACCAAATCTACACTCATTCTATAGAATGCCAAACAGACACTGTGATTCTTACATCACAGAGTTTTTATGACTCCAGAGCCCAGTAGATCATGCTGTACAACAAACTGGCTGATGTTTCCCATTGTGTTTTTTTTATTTTTTTTATGTGGAGTTTGCATGCAGCTGCTCAGCTACAAAAGCCATCGTAAATATAATGCTCATAATAATACCAGTGGAAGTATGGAACTATTCAGCTACAGAATTAGCAAAGTCCCTCAGGACTAGGTGACCCCGCTCAATGACTGTACTTTTACTATGGTTACTTTTACACTTGGATCAATGACTGGTCCATATCCCAGTTTGTGTTGAAGGTACAGGAGAAAGCAGAGAAACAAGTGGCTGGAAATCATTGCTTGCATGCCTCAAGTTTGTACATTCATTGGACTTTGAAATTTTGCTTTCCACAGAGCAGCACATGCATGTATTAGTCACAATTGTAATGCAAAGGTTCAAAAGAGCAAATATGGATTAGAATATCAAAGCCAAGCAGAAATGCGGCATAAATTCTCTGAGCGGTGTCTCTGTTGCACGTGTCAGGAAAGTGAGTAAATGCATAAAAATAGAGTTTATACATCATCATTAGCAGCTCATTTCCATAATTTTGATATAATTGCATTCACGTCAGAATGAACTGCACCACAGTTCACAAGAACCATACCTACAAGCACTCTGTTTAGACTAGGGAATGGTTTGTTGGTGCGCACCTAAGTTCAGAGAACATTATCCAGATGAAACAAACTCTGGAGGGCAAACAAATCTAGTTTACAGTAGTTTACTACTTACAGTTGACTGTGGAACATCTAAAGTAGCTGGGATGGATTATTGCAAAGGTGGAAATCAAAGCACCACACTTGAAATCACTGCGCTCTTTAGAACAATCCAATTTTTTTCTTTCTTACCAATAGTTGCAAATGTTCCATCCATTAAAATTCTGAACATGATGATGCCCTAGCGTTTTCACGTTTACAGCAAATCCAAATATTTTGTGGAAGGATGATGTCATCAGACCATTTTGCAATCCTAATCAGGCAGTGATACATCACTAACCATGTCAACGAGAGCAACAATGGTGGACTATGCGCATGCAGCAGAAGCTACTGAGCCTAATAGCTTTACTAAAAAGCATACATCACACTTGTGTTGTTTTGTATAGTGTGCAAGGTTTTGTATGCATGATCAATATTTCTGTTTTGTGGTGCATCTCTGTGGCAGAATTAAGGCCTCGGTATACTCAAAACAAATTTGTTGAAACAAAGTTCTATTTATGTTCATTTCAGTAGTTCGAAACAGCTCACTAAAACAAACATTTGGGGGAGTTTGTTTTGGCTCCTAAACACCTTTGAGCTACCATTGGTCTATGGTGATTATGCAATTGGTTAGTGTGTTCTAAAACTCCACCTTCTTTGACGTGTGATTCCTTTCCCCCGATTTCTCATTCCACTAAGGTCCGACAGGAGAACAACATCCAAAACAACAACACTAGGCACATTAATACACTGGAGAGTCGAGTAGTAGAGCTGGTACAGATGTATCCGCACCTGTTTGACCACTCGAGGAGAGATTTTAAATAATCGGAAGGGGTCATAAACCAATGTCACCACATCTCTATGACTTTGCGCTCACCGGTAGCACCATTCAGTGTCTGTCCACGGCAAATAGAATCTAAAGATGTGACGTGTTTCGCTATCACTTTTCGTGGTGAAGGTTGTTTATGAAACTCTTCTTCTGCCATCACTGTATTTAGGAGTACACACAAGTAGTGTTACATTTACAACCATGCACACTGCAGCATGGGGGTGTTGGAGTGTTTGAAAACGTTATAGTGTCACTCAAACTTATTTTTGCCCTCAAACAAAAGTGGAAAAAAAACAAAAACAGCGCCACTACTGGTTGGGTTGTGGATATATCGTTTTTTGGGGGGTTTTTTTGTGTGTGTGTTGATTTGGCCTAAATGGCTTATTGCTTTACTGCATATACCTGTCAGATTGACCCAAATTCAAAAATTAAGAGGTGTCCCAATACTTTTTTGTCCATATACTGTAGTATGAGATGGAAACTAGACAGACAGTTGAACAGATAGAAAAACACTCAGACATTCAGATAGACAGACAGGCAGATATGCAAATATACTGACATTTTTAGATCTCCTGTATTTCAGGAGACCGGAGGTTACTCTGGGTCAGATATCAGGTTGGTCTGTAAGGAGGCCGCTATGAGACCTGTGCGCAAAATCTTTGACGCCCTTGAAAACCACATTGAAGGTAAGAAATATCCCGTCGTCCCATTCTGAATGACATTAAACTGCTGTTTCATCAGGAAATCCTGTTTTGCCCACAATTCACAGTCTCCATTACGCCATGCATCTTCACAGGTCAGTCCAATATGCCGGTTATTGAACTAGAAACTGTGACCACAGCAGATTTCCTGGAGGTGATTGCTCACACCAAACCATCAGCCAGATGCCTGATGGATAAATACACAGCCTGGGAGAAAGAGTACGAGTCTGTCTGAAACATCAGCTAGGCACCAAACTAACGGTTTTTATTGCACATCCACCTTTTGCTACCTACTTTTGTACTACTTTATCTTATTTTGTTATAAGTTATCAATTAACTGAAAATATATAAAAAAAAGAACAAAATAAGTTTGCTTTCGAAGATCAATGAACTTTTAAAAGGTCAATGCAATTTTGATTATATGCTGAAATAAAAGAAAACACGTATCGCTCTTTAAATTTTAAAGGAGAGCATCAACTTTATTTATCTATAATATTTTTCTCAGATCACCATTATACTGTACATGCTACATAACAGTACCGTTACTTTGTTTTTCCTTTGTATTGTTTTAAACTTAACTTATTTCGATCCTAAGAGATGATCAAGTATATGATTGACCGCCTCTGGAAAGCTGCCACATGTCAGGTGTGGCGGCGGGTTAATTTTACCCTCATCACCGAGTCTGTATTTACCTGCAAGATTAAAAGACAATTACTACTATCCAGACAAAAAAAGAAAAAGAAAAACGAATTGCAATATTAAAAGTGAAGCCTACCAGTCTTCACTAAAATTCCCAGCATTCCTGCATTTTGAGCCCCACCAACATCATCTCTAGCATCCTGTCCAAACAACAAAAAACATGATTGCGTGATTAAAATAAACAAATAATTCTTTGTATTAATATTATCTAAATGTTTTTTAATTGCACAAAAGAAAATGTTCAGTTTATCTTTCTGCACACACAAGATATATATAATGATTTTTACAATGATAAAGATACTATAAAATGGGATTGATTTGATTGATTGATTGATTGATAATTAAATCTTATGGCAATAAAATATTTAACCAAAAGTATTTTTAATAACTGATAATATTATTTATTAATTAATTTCTATTTTTGCATCAAGGAAAAAATATATTAAAATAGTGAGGTTTATATGAAATATACTATTATGAAATATAGTCATTATTATATATTTTTTATGTGTGTTTATATGACTGATAAGATTTTCATAAGATAATATCTGCTTTACAAATACTTAATATTTGTTTATTTGTGAAATAATAACCAGAAATATTATTTAAATATTAAAAAGATATCTTTTCATGATTTTATGCTGAATACATTTACTGAATACATTTGAATGTATACTAAACCACTGTATACTGTATTCA
>CAIGQW010053986.1:21069-32400 GCA_903798125.1 Danio choprae | reverse complement strand
TACTGAATACATTTGAATGTATACTAAACCACTGTATACTGTATTCAACATATATATAGTATACTGAATACATTTAAGCTGAATACATCATACTATAACTATTATTTTTATTATATAATGACTAGGGCTTTAGTGTCAATCAATCAATCGATACATTTTTGATTAATGTCCCAAAAAATCCTTTAAGCAAAATTAGTTTTATTTTTTTACACAAAAATAACCTGCGTTACTCACAAAAATGTGTGAGATTGACAAAACTATTACAATCCTCATCCTATTCATACTCACATCTCCTATCATCACAGCCTCCTCTGGTGAGCAGTTGAGATCTCGTAAGGCCTCCAGAAAGAAGCCTTTCTCTGGTTTACCCACAACTGTGGCCTTTGTGTCAGTGGCGTACTCCAATCCAGTCACAAACGGGCCCGGTCCCAAAGCCAAACCATCCTTCTTTTTATAGTACCGCGCTTTATGGATGGCAATCAGGGGGGCGCCATCTAAAATGAGTCTGATTAAATGAATATGGTGTTGATTAGCTGTAATATTTCAACCACTATATTGAAGTGTTTAAGTATGTAGATGTTAATTTAAGCTTATTGATGTCTTCCAAAATCAAGTGTTTACTGGAAGGCTGTGTTGAGTGTCTGGTAGTTGAAGTGGTCAGGCGCTAATCCAATCACAACTGCATTTGGATCTGAAGTTTCCAAACCTGCAGCAAAAGCAAAGAAATCAGACATTGTATGACAAATAGACATGGAAATCTACATGGATTTCTACATGGAAACCAGAGATTTGTTTACATTTTGTAAGGCTGAATTTTATGGAAACATATTTCATCTTCAGAACAAATTTGACCTTTATCACAAGTACAACTTCATCTCACATTTCTGATGTTTCAGAATTGCAAGTTAACATCTTGTCATAAACTTGCAATGTATTCTGTATTGTGAGGTGACCAAAAAACAATCAGACTTGCAAGATAAGAAATAAACTTGCAATTGCAAGAATTGCAAACTTTTTTTTCACAACTGCAACTTTCAATCGCAAGTTAAAGTAAATGAAAACTCAACATTCTGATAAAAAAAACTGAGATATAAACACATAGATAAATTAGATACATATAAATACATAGATAAATTAGATCAATTCTTTAAACTCACAATTGTCAATCAAATCAAAATTTGAGTTTGTAAAAGAAAACTCCGAATTATGAGATGTAAATTTGGAATTGTAAAAAAAAGTAAACTGAGTTCAGATGCAACTTTATTTCATCACTTTTTCCTCAGAATTGCAAGATGTTATCTCAAGATGTTACCCTATTTTCTCTGAATTGCGACTTTATTTCATACAAATGACTGTTCTCAGGATTCTGAGAGGGGAGAATTGTGAGATAAACTTGTTAATAGAATAATGGAATTGGCTTTTTTTATTCAGAGGTTGCATTACTTGGTACTGCAACCTTTTTTTACCATTATGAGTTTGTAGGTATCTTGTAAAGTGACAGTGGGAACTACTTGCCCAGCAGGAATCTAAACGCAGCGTTTTTAGTAGAGATGCTTTGAAAGGAAGATTCTGGGCTGAGAACAAAAATGTTGGATGCACTTGCCTGAAAACCCAACCCAACAAAACTGGATTATTTATTAAATAATAGAAAGTAATTTTGTAAGGCTTTTTTATTTTAACTCAATAACTAAAATTATACTGGCTGATTTAAAAAAAAAAAAGCCAATAAAATTACCATATTGTTTGGCAATAAATTTAATTGAGAGTGAACGAGTTGAGAGGTGTCATTTTACCAGCGTTTCCATGACAGCACAGTAGCATTATCAAGCAGTAGAAACAAGTAAAGCTACAACATCTGTCGCCATCTCTGTGAACACTGAACACTGCTGGGTAATGCAGCATAGCCTTTTATCGGCTTATATTTTCTCTTTCAGGCAAAAACCAAAAAAACACTTTTCAGCTGACAATTTGGTGCATCCCTACTTTTTAGTTGTTTATCCTTATGCAAAACTTTTCAGAAACGCGAAGGGGGGAAAAAATTAAGTACAGTATTTTTGCGTAAACACCCTAAATCTATAAGGATTCTTGCTGTTGTATAGTTGTAGATGTGGAGTGTGTATTAGTAAAGATACAGTAGGTCGGACCTTTGAAGTCCTCCAGAGCGCTGTCCTCCACCATCAGCAGGGGCCGCACTGCTCTCTGCTCCACTAGATAACGAGCGGCAGTGAGAGAGGTGAAGATCTCCTGCTCCTGGAGGTCAAAGTTCAGCCCACGCAGACGCTCAAACAGGGTTCTCTTGCATTCCTTTGTGGTGTTGGTCACAAATTTGACAGCAACTGAAGCCTGTCGTAATCTGGAGAAAAAATGGCATTGGGCATGTCTAATTAGTGATTTTATACCACATGTAACGAGATGTCTTTTTAAAATGACAGCAAAAAGTTGCTTTTTTAGCTACTTAGAAAGCCATATATATGTAGATTTTATTTACCCCATAGAAAGCTTCTTTACAGTGGCTGAATTGTTTATCCCCTACATAGTGCGCTATGTGACATTCACTATATATTAAACAGTAATTGTATTAAGAAGTGACAGCAGCAGCTTTAGTGGTTATTTATAGTGAAAATAATAAACTAAAAAAGTGACTATAATAAACTCTCTGACCTTTAAATTAATAAAGGAAATTGAATTTTTTAATAGAAACTCCCATTTAATACAATTGTACTGTATAATACAACACATCTAGACAATGATGCATTGATCTTGATATTTCATGGCCAACTGTGATTTAAAAAATATATATATTAGATTTTAGATGTTATAGATATTTTGAAATTTAGAATTTTAGAAACCGGTGGCGCAGTGGGTAGCACGATCGCCTCACAGCAAGAAGGTCGCTGGTTTGAGCCTCGGTTGGGTCACTTGGCATTTCTGTGTGGAGTTTCCAGGTGCTCTGGTTTCCCCCACAGTCCAAAGACGTGATAAAGGTGAATTGAGTAAGCTAAGTGATGGGTGGCATGGGATGAACCAGTGATGGGTGGCAGCTGGAAGGGCATCCGCTGCGTAAAACATATGCTGGATAAGTTGGCGGTTCATTCCATTGTGGCGACCCCTTTTTAATAAAAGGACTAAGCTGAAAGAAAATGAATGAATAAATGAATTTTAGAAACCTGAAAAAAATACAATTATACGAGTATGTGACACTTTTTTATTCTGTTCTATCACACGGTGAGTCAACAATTGCACTTTCATCCTGACTCACACAAAGATTAAACATAGGCCCACATTAGTGTGGGCAGATAGTGATATAAAATAGATTGAATAATCTTAAATTATGATGCTGTTTTAAATCATTTTAAATTTATTTAATTGAAATTATTTTAAATTAAATTGTTTTAAATTCAAAATTATGATAAATATAATTATGCTACATAAAACATGCCTGCTCCTAAACTAAAACATTTTTGATAAATCGTATAATGAATGAATGCTAATTGACTATAGAGCCTTAGTTACTGCAGTAAACAAAGCAGCATAGTGCCAAATCTAGCATTTCATAAACTACCCAGCACCCCAATATTCACAGATTAAATTCAGGCAAACTTTAGCATACAACTATGATTTGCGTAATCAAAAATGATACAAACTTTAATACCTTGTAAAACAGCATTTAAGACTTTTTAATATTTTTTAAGGGCCTTAAATTTCTCTAAATTGATTTATCAACTTTTAATGCTTTTTAAGACCCAGAGGACACCCTGTTTTACCATAGAGCAGGAGGACATTCTGTTCTTGCTTCTTGGCAAGGGGCTGTTTGTCACAAGATGACAACAAACAAATCGTCACTGTATTATTGCTGTGTCATGTTTTAGCTATGAAATTAAAAATGCCATTTCTTGTGTTACGTTTCCTTGTCTTGTTGCATGCACAAGTGACAATTCACCCTAAACCAATCAGCTATCTGCATTCAGTCCAGCTCCACCTATTAGTACTGTACTGTTGTGCTAGGGACCCTTACGAAAGGGTGGTTTGGTGCGCTATTTTAATACTGTGGGAAAACAGATTAAATGTGTACTTTACTGTACTGTACCGCTCAATGGAAACAAGCCATAGTGCTTATTTTTTATGTACTAGTACCATTTCAAAACAAGCTAGATCAATTAGAAACTAGTACTTATTTATTATATATTCTTACCTATTCAATAAACACTACTTTTTTCCATTAGATTCAGGTACTTATTATTGTGAGAAGTAACTATTCTATACCTATGGACCTTAATCTGCAATGCAGAAGTGTGCACTGTTCTGTGATTGTTTTAGAATATCTGATTCATTTGTTTATGGGAAATGACTAGGAATAATAAACTGCAGTAAATTGTCAAACTACTTGCTCTACAAACAATTGTGTTCATGACGATGCATAAAAATACAAATATTATAATAAGAAAATACAAAATTGCATAAAATCAATGAAAGTGTATGAGACATGAAGTCTCAAGCCAATTGGGTTCCAACTGCTGTGCCCGCTTGTTCGTGAAAGAATAAGGTCAATAGAATTAACACTAGTAGCTACTGTAAAAATACTAGTGCATAATAAAACAGATATAAGTATTTAAAAAAGAATGTAGTCGTAGCTTAAAAATACAAGTGTGTTTTATAGATTAAACGTTAAATTGGCTTGCCATACAATCTGCAATAATTTGAAGCAAACTCCACTGACCGCGCTAAAGCCTCTTGTGCACCAGGAACTGCAGTGTCCTCGATATGAAGAGTCCCGCTCAGATCAATGAGAACTGCCTTCAGTGTGCGGCGAGCCATCACTCAAAACACACATCAAACCATACTGAAAGATAAAGCTGGAGAGATAACACATCATTATAAAAACTACAAGGGATAGCTCATCCAAAAATGAACATTTACTCACCCTAAAAAATGGTTTCAAAAACCTTTAAGCGTTTCTTTTTTTTTCTGTTGAACACAAAGAAGATATTTTGAAGAATGTTAAGAGACTGGAAACCATTTACATCCAGGAGGAAAAACGAATACTATGAAAACCAATGGTTACAGGTTTCAGGTTCATTTTCCTTCGGCTTAGTCCCTTTATTCATCAGGGGTCGCCACAGCGGAATGCAACCCAGTACTGGGAAACATCCATACACACACATCCACTACGGCCAATTTGGTTTATTCAATTCACCTATAGCGCATGTCTTTGGACTTGTGAGGGAAACCGGAGCACCCGAAGGAAACCCACACGAACAGGGAGAACATGCAAACTCCACAAAGAAATGCCAACTGACCCTGTCGGGACTCAAACCAGTGACCTTCTTGCTGTGAGGTGACAGTGCTGACCACTGAGCCATCATGTTGCCAATAACTTAATTTCTTCAACAAAATTACAAAAAATCTCAAACAGGTCTGTGACACATGAAGGGTGAGTAAATGATGACAGAATATTCAATTTTGGGTGAACTGACTTCATTAGATATTATGAAAAAAATATCTGGTATGTTGGTTTTATCATTTACATTGACATGGTGTCATTTTCTGTGAGTGATGATATAATTATTAAGTTAATAATAATTCTTAATTATCAGTAGGTTATAAAACATGCACGTTCATTGCAAACTTCTTATACATCAACGTTTTATATTTAATACGTCATTTAGGTATTTTTCTTAATATAATGAATTTAAAACATGTAAAGAACAATACAATTATTAGCTGATGTCCTGTTTACGTTTAATATTTAACCATTGTGGCTGAACTAGATGAAAAAAACAAGCAGATAAACGTGACTGACGTTTGATTTCCCTGGATTATATTGTCGGTTTAACAATTAATGCTCTTATTCACCGTGAAGTCTGGAATAAACACAATGAATGCTCTCCACAAACAACCCTTTATCTCATCATCTGTGTTTGACATCGTTTTCGGGATTTGGAAACCGTACATTTATTTAAAGCGAGCTGCCAAACATCATGGGCTTCGGATGATGAGCTAAAGCTGATCGCCTCAAATCATTTAACAGCCGTTTAATAATGCAACGAACTTAAAAAATAAATAAACCTGGAATGTGTTTATTTAATATTGTTTTTAACATGACAGCCCGCTGTTGCAGTATAGACCAATGCAAAACTAATTATAAAACCCATATTACTAACACAAGCTATCGCACACATATCTGCGAACTACACTTACTTCCTTCTGGGGTCCTTTTTGTGCAGTCTTACATTTTGCTGTCTTGAGAAATGCCTGTCAAAAACTACGAACCCTACGGCATAATGAACTTGTTTTAGCATATAATGCGAGTTTCATTATATGTTATTTATTTTCTGTTACCTATGTTTTGTCCACCCTGTCAGTGTATAATCATTTAAGAGGGTTGTCTGTAACACAGATTATTCATTCAGTGAATTAAAAACATATGCTGGATATTTTCCTGGCGGATTAAATGGTATTTAGAACATTAATTCATACAACCGTTTTACCAATATCAAGAACCTCTTAGCATTTTACGTTTAACGTGTCCAATTCTCATGGCACAACATTTTTTTAAATAATATTGAATATATATATTTTTCAGAATATTCTATTTTTAAAAACAAAATGGGGGGGTTGGGGGTATGTCCTGTGTCATGATTATAAACATACAGTACATTTGTGGCCAAAAAATATCTTTTTTTCTGCCTTGACATAAATCTGGGATTGGCAAGTATGAAGACACATTATCTTCTTCGGTAATAACCATTAAGCATAGATTATAAAAGGTTTATGCTTTAATCGCTGTTCTCAACATATGGTGGTAATTTAGCGTTTTATCCGTGGTCTGGGCTACTGTTAATAAAAAAGTAGCCTACTGTGATCCTGATGGAATAATCTAGTGTTGTAAATGGACTCCAGATGCTTCTCATCATAGATTTGTATACAGTGATCAAAATTAGAGGAAAAGCACTCACTCAGCATAGTTCACCCAAAACTATCATCGTTTACTCATCCTTCAATTGTCACAAATCTGTTTTTTTTTGTTTTTTTTCATTGAACACAAACGATGTTGTTGGAAACCGGTAACTGTTGACTTTCATAGTATTTGTTTTTCCTACTATGGAAGTCAATAGTTACAGGATTCCAACATTTTTCAAAATTTCTTCTTTCATGTTAGACTGAGAAGTAAACTCGTTTATGAAACCACTTCAGGGTGAGGCTCATTTTTGCGTGAACTATCCCTTTATGTTGTGGCTGTACCATGCTAGTAGACTATTTTGACATATTTTGCTGTGTAACAGAGCTCATGTCCTGCAGGGCTTTCAAATACACTTATACACGTTTGCTTTTTGTTTAAACTACATATTTAAAAAGAGCTGAAACAACACACTTCAACACACTTAAATTTGTAAAAACTAATAAGCTAACTTAATTTCTTCATGTTGTCTCAACACAACGCGATTGTGTGGAACCGGGCATTTTTTATGCTATAGAACTAAGACCTTGAAATTGCATAAATTATAGGTTGTTCTCTACTTTTGATCTCCACTGATGTTTATGTGTCAACCATCTCTCATTTAACACTTCCATGTATTTCTATCCATCTTCTCATCACTGAATCAAATGTATGTCAAACTCCGAACCGACCACTTGACTGCATAAATGCTGACTGAGAGTGGATGACAAAATTAGTACAAACAAAAATAAAGACAAAAAGTCTCCAGCATACTTTTAATAGATGAAATTTATTAAATCGCTTTATTAAAATCTGAAAATAATAATAAAAATAATAAATGACTGGCTATAAGCATAGAGACTACTCTGGTCATATTTTGCAAACCCTTCTGACTAAATGATTGTAGATTAAAGCTGGATTTATTAATGGAACCGTCCACTTTTGTTTGGAAATAGGCTCATTTTACAACTCTCCCAGGTATAGAGTTTAGTTTAACCATTTTTAAATCCATTAGCCAATCTCTTGGTCTGGCAGGAGCACTTTAGCTTAGCATGAATCGAATTAGACCATTAGCATCTCGCTTTAAAAAAAAAAAAAAAAAATAAAAATTTTGATAATTTTCCCATGTAAGCTTGACTATTCTGTAGTCACATCACCAAGATCGACATAACATGAAAAGTTTGATATGGTCATACTCTCATTCTGGTGTAATAATCAAGAAACGCTGCTGCTGTACCATGGCTGTAGCGACTGAAAACACTCCCGAGCTAGGCAACAACACTGCATAATATCATTGCACCCACATTTTCTGTTGTCCTTACTGCACAATCTAACTACAGAAGAGTCTAGCTTTAAATAGGAAAATGATCAATATATATTTTTTTTTTTGAGAGAGAGAAAGAGAGAGATGCTAATGGTCTAATCCAATTCAATGATTTATGCTAAGCTAAAAGTGCTCCAGCCAGACACAAAGATCAGCTGAATAGATTTAAAAACAGTAAAACTGAGAATGAAAGATTAACCTATTTCCAAAAAAGTAATGCTGAAATATTGAAGCGTTCCATTAACAACATTACAACTTCAGCACATCTTTATTAAAATGCAGAGATTTTACCCATATGCCTTTAAATATATTAAACCCAGATTTAACTTTCCAAGCGGTCTTTGAAAATGAAATGCTAGGAAATTCACTTTGGAAATTTGACAAAACAAAAAAAAAAAAAAAGAAAAAGTGGAAAAACAAGACAACAGTATGGCTTCTCGGCAAAGCAGACTGATTTTACTGTTGCTCTTTGTAAGAAATAAGTTATGCCTGAGCAACTGACACTTTACTAGACCCTGGATGTGACAAAAACAGCACGTAAACACAGGAGCTTCTGTAAAGTTACAAAAGCGTGAAAAGGAAAACATTTACTGGTATTTCAGTCATAAAAAGACTACCAGAATACTTACAGTAATTCATTCGGGATACAATTGTCAGACATTGGAGAGCAACATTAAGAACCACAGATATACAAAACAAAAAAAACCAAACAGTCCATTTTCCTTTGCCACATTCACTGTTCCACATTAGATCTTCATCCACCGCAGGTCATTCTTTCTTCATCCAAACAATAAAAGTAAGACGATACAGACTGAATTTACTGCTATCAGAGGAACTGTGAACGGAGAAAACATAAATAAATACAGATACTTATATTGTTTAATATATTGCAAAAGAGCTAGTTTGCAATGTACATTTGAAGCTTCACGCATAGAAAAAGATGAATTAAAACTGAAATCTCACAGTCATATCTATATAAAGTCTACAGTCTCAAACACACCATCAAACTATGACTACAGTGTCATTTTAATGAGCTCATTTGTCAACATGATGCTGGTGAATGTTCAGAGTTTGTGCAAACTTATTAATAAGTTTAATTCTCATCACAATAATCGAAGTTTATCACTTTATAATAAACTCAGTATAATTTAGCTTTATTGCCCAGCTATACTGGTGATGCATCATCAATAATGGGGCATGATAAGTAGTAAACTTCAATATTAACACTACAAACGAACAAACCTCTCATGACCGTCCTGACGGAGCGAATAAGGTTCAGAAGTTGTGCTTTAATCCCAGGTTCATCTCCAAATCCTCCAACGCCTTGCTCTGCTCCCCAGCCGACTAAAAAAAAAAAAAAAGGTGATTAGTTAAATAGTCGACAGTAATGATGTGCATTACTCTATAATAACTATATTATTTTTAGTAAATAATTTAAAAATGTAAATAGTTTATACATGCATCAAAGTAAAAACAAGTAGAAAAAAAAGTGTTATAAACCTTAAAAGAATTATTCCCCATACATTACACTGTCTGTCCCCTTTGTAATTGTAATTAATTATCATTCATTCATTTGTCCGTTCATTCATTTAAGAAAAAAGGCTATCATACAATATTTATAATGATTTACAGAAAATGACCACTACGTTGCTTTCAGTATAACAACTACTTATAATAAAGGTGTTAAGTATAACAGCTTATACTTACAACAAACTCGTTTAATAACATATTAAAAACATATTCAAGGGTCACAGTGCCGCCCCAAAATGCTAATTCACTTTCATAGTATTACTGTAGTATGATTAACTATTCCTTTGAACATTTAAATAAGCACAGGATATACTAAATTATATATTTCACCCATACTTTGACACATATTTGTTTATAAGTTTTTTGAACATTTACTTGTTTACTTAGACACTTTACTAGCATTTGAGAGGCTTACCATGAATATATAATCACTTGTGTATATTTTATTTGATACAGACACTAAAACGGGATGTCTCATGTTGTTTTAACTATACATTTATTAAAATAGTTCAGCAATAACAGTAAAAGGAATGAGGGAGGGAGGTCAGATTTGAACACACCCTTTTGTAGATGATAACATTTTCAATTTTGTCATGTGTTAAGTAACTGACAAATGTAGGGGAATAATAATAATAATAATAATAATAATAATAATAATAATAATAATGTTTAATTAATTAATCATTTTTATTATTTTTTTTATTTAATTAATAATTAATAATATTAATAGTTTTTTCTGTCATCTTCATAATATTTTAAAGGTATGTCTATTTTTATAATACATATATTGGTAAAGCAATTCATTCGTAGATTTAGTCAAATCATCTGACACTTGTGAACGGATAGAGAAAAGAATTAAATCAATGGCAAACAATCTAATAACAAATTCTAAATCATTCACTTGATATCAAAATAAAAATCATGATCCGATCGCCAATGAAAATAACAAACATTCCCACATTTCCATAACGTTAGTTTGCTTCCCATTTAGAGACGTAAACTCCAAGCTAACAAACCAGATGGCAGAACAAACGTTTACTTTACGAAATGAACATAACGTCATACTTTTTTTGTATAAAATGCATACACGATAACTTACTTTTGCTGAGAAACCTCTCTTCGTGAAGAACAGCGATGGCATTTGTGAATAATATCGCTGTTTGAATCAGTGCGTACAGTGTGAACGCCATGTTGGCACTATTGTGCTGACGTACAAGGGCTTGCGTCGCAAACAAACCACGTCATACGCGCGCCGCCGGAAGATTTGATTGACAGGAGTTTATAGGTAAAACATAACGTTATACTACGTACTTATAAATTGCTTATATAACTATTTCAATAGAAGAACTATTACTATATACATGTAGGCTACTGTGTGCGAGCCAAATCCTGCGTCGTGTCCTCAATAGCGGAATCATTTAAAAACAATTAGTTTTGGTTTACAACAACATGTCGTTATTTGTATTCTTTGCTTATGGAAATTATGGCATTGTTTTATATCACTAAAACACTGTTAGCTTATCATATGCAGGATTTAATA
>CAIGQW010053986.1:0-13193 GCA_903798125.1 Danio choprae | reverse complement strand
GTGTGTGCGTGCGTGCGTGCGTGCGTGCGTGCGTGCGTGCGTGTGTGCGTGTGCGTGTGTGTGTGTGCGCGCATGCTGAGGCTAATTGATGAAGAATTCCCGTTTCAATTGCTGTCGCTCTTCCCGATCTGTCTGTTAATGTAGCGTCAGAGGGTTAAAGATTAAAAGGGCTAATAGGCAGAAGTGACAAAGGGGAGCAAACATAATGTCGCCATTAAACAAAACACGACTGGGCTTATTAGGAGGGATCAAAGAGCTCTGAATATTTCATTTCTGCAGGGAACACAGGCTATCAATCTTGTTATGCATATGGACCCTGCCAGCCGATGGCCCGCATTTAAATAATTAGTTAAAGTGCCTGAAGGGAATATTTACATTTCTGTACGCGGCGCTTTCCTCCAGTGAGCCGTGAACGGGGCTGGGGACTTTGAGGATAGTGGGCGGACTGACAGCGAGGCCTGGTTTGTCCTCTGCCGGGGTCTCAGCGGGTATGCTTGGAAAGGAGGCTTGTTCTTTGGCCTGTTCGGCTGTTGTTTGACTGTCAGGAACTCCACGCATGTGCAGGCCGCACGGCTGCGGTGGTGTCTGCTCTGCACGGCTGCCAAAGTCCTCCTGCTCCTCATCCTGTTTCGTCTCCACATCCACTTCTTGCTCCTCATCACTTTCTGCGCTGTCACTTTGGTAGCTGCAGCTGGTTCCTGGGGAAAGGTGCCTCTCGGGTCCAAAGTCCTCCAGGCTGCCATGAAGTTTGGCGATGCTTTCTGTGTCTTTGACCACTGGCCGGAAAGCAGAGTGGTAACTGGCCTTGCGGGCTTGAAGGGAGGGGGCGTCTAGCAGCTTTAGCCAGCCTTCTGGGGCAGGTCGTAGTTCTGAGGTCACGGGTGGGCAGTCACTGTCAAACAGCCCAGACCTGGGGTTGGTATCCAAGCCTGAACCAGCATCGCTCTGTTCAGACAGATCCAAAAAAGCTTGTCTGAGAGATGGGCTTTCTGTGAGGGAGGACAAAGCATTGGGTTGGGGTTGGAGGTAAGTGGGTACTGGAATACCCCCTGTTGCCCTTGGGGGCCAGAACATGCAGAAAGGAGGATAAAAAGCATCTTTGCGGCCGGGCCAAAGAAGACCTGAGAGGCTGTTGTTTTTCTGTCCATTGCTTGCCTCACTGTTGTCCTTCTTCTGCGGGCATAGGCCAAATGCAGGGAAGGTGTAGGGGCTGGGGAATAGTGACGTAGTTGGGAACTTCTGCAACATCCCGAAACCTTTACTTGGGACTGGAATGACCGGGTAACTGCGAGGTGCTTTTCGAGGTGAGAGGCTGTTGGAGTCCAAATCATCATCATCCTCATATCGACCCCTCTTTTGGGCCAGTTCAGGAGAGATCATGTGGGGCAGAACCGAGTTTACAGCTTTGACGGCACTCATAGATGAGCAGTGAGAGGAAGGAAGCGCTCTCTTACGACTTCCTCCATTGAACATGGCTTTTACATCCTCCCAGGCAAACATCAGGTCGTCGGGTGGTGTTTTTTCTGCCAGTTTAAGGTGCCGACGCCAGGAGTTGAAGTTGGCGGCATCTGGCTGTGTGTACTTGGCCTCGGGTGTGCGGTGTGAGTGGAAGATGAATTTGTTCGGGGAGAAGTACATATTGCAGTAGGAGCACTTGATGCATTTAGCCCTGGAGCTGTTGTAGCGTGCTGGGATGAAACTTCCCCGGCAGCCCCAAGCACATTCATGCATCACTTCAAACGCAAAGTTGTCTGGCAGTTTGGGTGGAGAGTTCTCACCCAGGAAAGACTTGCAAAGCCGTTCCGCTTCTCGTTTGGTGATCATGCCACAGCGCCGGGATGAAATGGGCATGGCACCCGCCCGACGAAGGATCTCGAGCTGGACTGGGGTGCACTGCACACAGGTGATGCCCAGAGCTACTCGACGGTTGTGGATCTCATTGTAGCTGTAGTTCTTTAACAGGGTGTTGGATATCTGAGCCAGGCATAGCCGTTCTTGATTGTCAATTACCAGTGAAACAATTGGTACCCCGTAGAGGATGACCTGCCCAACTTGGTTTGGCTTAAGTGAGGATCTTGGAGGTGTGAGGGGCTCCTGCTGAAATGAACTTGGTGGGGTTGCCATCACAATGTCTTTTGGTCCAGGCAGAAGACTCTTGTCCATGCAATGGAGACCACTGACTGGAGTTTTTTTGTCTGTAAACACATCACAAAAGATCGATTTAGCTTATAAAATTAATTCAAAAGAATCAATAGAAAAAAGATTCAGCTGCATTCATTTATATCTACACAAAGTAGGCCTATGTCATTAAAGAATTTGATTATCACCAGATATGGCATAACTATTAAATAGCAACATTTTATTTCAGTATAATTATTTTATAAGTTTTCTTGATTTAATGTACAGCAGTTTGACAGCTACAGTTAATTTTCATTTGCTTTATAAACAAATGAATTTCATGAATGAAATTGAAATATAAATATATGGAGAATTAAACAACGGCTTTGTAGATCTTTGTAGAAATATTTGTAGAACTGAATGTGATGCGAGTGAAATAGAAAAATTAATTTAAAGCAAAAAAGAAAATGGGGAAATGTAATCAATATGATTGCAAATTAAAGAAAACAAACATATATCAGCGCGCCCATAAATCGGTGCAATTATTAATTTGCTCCTTAAAGCACTTTGAGACATTGCAACTTTTTGTTGCTTCAATATAAACATTGCGTGTAGTGTCTTTAATAGGCTATTGTAATCGTTTTAAAATACTCTGGATATCTTGAATAATTTGCGAATATAATAGGTTACAACATTGCGAAATGACAAATAATTTAAGATTTAGCCGTAAATTGTCAGCTTTTTTCCCCCCACACAAAATATATAGAACGTCGCTGTTTAAGGTTTGGATGATGCTTCATATTACCACAATAATAATAGTAATAATAATAATAGTAATAATAATAATAATAATAATAATAATAATAATAATAATACACAGAAAAGCATATCATTCTGTCTCATCAGATTCGCCGAGCACAAGTCACTTAAAACGGCTAAACCTAAACAAACCCGTCATTTTCAGTCGGACACGGAGACGATGAAAAGTTTGCATTTTTCTTACCTCCGCGCGCTGTCGGAGTTTTCCAAACGCTACAAAGCACAAATCATGTCGCAGGCTATAGCCTATATTCCACATACGAAATTTCGCTTTCGGAAATGAATGAAAACGGCCAGCGAGACCACGAACTTTATAAATGGAAGCAGGATAAATGCTCAGTTTGAGGACAGGTCCTTTATCGTGTCCAGTAACAGTAGTAAGAGTCGAGACAGAGCGAATAAGCGCGCGCCTCACACACTGGCTCTTATTGCCGGAGCTGGATGTGAGTGATTGGCGTGGCTCTGCCCCTCTGAAGAGCCAATGACGTTTCACTAACTGCCACTCAAACACGCTAAAGAGAAGCTCAGACAGGAGCCGCAGGGGCCCCGGGTGATGCCGCGCGCGCAGAGCTCATTTCTGAATTAGGAGAAAAGCGCCCGTGAAGGACCCATGTGTAATCAGTATAATAGACAAAAAAGAGAAAGTGTTCTTTATGTAAAACGTGTTACTTTTAATTTAAATAGCCTATCACAACACGCCGAGCACAGGTAGCTTAAAACCTTTATCATTTAAAATATCTAGAATAATCTGTTTTGATTAATTCGGTATAATAGAGAAACAAGCGGAAGTGTTTCATATATTAAATCTTATTTTTAAATAGGCTATCACACCACGCAGAGAATTTGTAGCCTAACCACAATTGTTTTCGACAGGGTTTAAAATATAGATCAATAGCACGAGTATAAATCGCTTTTTAATGAGACTACAGAATAATTGCTTTTTATAAATGAACCATGCATAATAATTGCAAGGTGTACCCTACACTCTAAAAAATAAAGAAGAACCAAAAGGCCTTTTCATAGTGGTGCATTTTTGGGGGGTTCTTCAACGAGCTTTTAGGTATTCAAAGAACCATTTTTATACAGTAAAGAACATCTAAAGAACATTTTTTTTGCACTAAATCCTTTCAATAAATAAAAGGATTTCATAGACGTCAAATGTTCTTCATGGAAACATTGATGCCAATAAAGAACATATTAACCACGTAAGAGTTTAATACAGTGGCAGCATGATGTAAAATAAAGTACAAAAAACGTCAGGTTTTAATCACTCTTATTCGTCTTTAAAAATGACGCTTTAAACGTGTAAAACGCAGTCAGGTACTTGTTTAGGCTTTATTATTTCGTTATCAGCATCTGCATTGTCACACACTCAAACTGTCCAAACTGTCACGCTGTATTGAGCCAATTTCCACGCGTTCATAAATCAAGCGAAAGGCGACAAATGTCGGCATGTCATTTTTTCATCATTATGAGGGAAATACATGGGCTGTACGTACTGAATCGACCACACCTGAGTATAAAACAAATCGCTTGATGCCGATGACATCAACTGTCTCATCAATAACATTTCTCAGTAATAGCAAAACGCACTATTGATCAGAATATGAAAAATGACTATTGTTAAAAGCGGCATCATATTTTTTAATATCGCGAACCTGCAATTTTGCAATCAATTTCCCTCTCTTCGAAAATTCAAATTTGCGTTTTTATTATCTTAAATATCCGCGTTACAAGCTATAAAATAATATCGTAAAGACGCTGATGACATTACGCGCAGTTTTGGGCTTAATTGTGACGTTTTCATTTTGCCGTGATAATAGAATTAGTACAAAAGGTCAAGTGTTTTGAAAAGCCAAGTCAAATTGACAGGGAAAAAGGGGTCCCATCTGTGGCCCCCTAAACCTCATTTAGATCCCATCCCGCTGGCTTTTGTCTCCCAATAGCCTCATACGACCTCTCATCCCATTACTGGAATATGAAAAGAAAAATATGATACACTTCAAAATTAATTGCCAACACTGCAAAATAACTCTCATCACACTTTAATCAATCTCATATGGTAAAATATAATACAGCTATAGTTGGCATTTTCATATGATACTAATCATATGCATCAAATGTTTATGCTTTATTAATAGAGTGATTTGTTCATAAAGCTCAATAATAACACAGACTAGTTTAACTATCCATTATATTGGACCACCGCTGATGATAATCAGTACCTAACAAGGTTAGCCATTTATGTTAAGTGCTAGATGTGTCTGCTTGATGCATTGAACTTCATCTATATGTATGTTAACCCTACTGTGAAATTAATCATGCGTTTAAAAAATTACTTATGTGACCTGTCGAGGTCAATACAGAAAGAGGAAGTCTAATAGCTACAAGAATAGGACATTACACACCAAATCCATCATCTAACCAAATATACCTCAGGCATTTTTTTGGGAAGAAATAAAATTAAATGAAATGCCTTCACTTTTTCAAAGCTGGTTTGGTTAAATGAAACCAATCTGCTAGCTGTGTGCAAACCGAAGACTCCTTTCTGACCTATAATTGTCATGAACAGAAAGTCCCAGAGTACACTGCGGTCTAAATAGGCCTAAGTGCACTGTCCTACATTATAATCCTTATTTAATGCTGGAGGTCTATCAGAAAATTGCAAGACTAAATGCTCCTTTATCTGTGAAGCAATACCATTTAAATACAATCTCATCAGAGGAGAGTATTTGTAGATGTTGATTATTTGGTGAAGGAAATGCATGAAATTGTTAGTTGCGTATTGTTCAATACGCTGACTTCCAGTATACTATAATGGAAACTATATATACTGTTACCGTAAGGTAATCAGACTCCAAGAATCTTTTGATTGAACTGTGATACAGAAGACAGTATCAGACAGGTAAATAGGGCTAGACGTCGATACGGTGTGGTGCCATCCATAGGTTGTAAAATATATAATTAATTGCTTTTCAAATATCCATTTGAATTTTAGAATCGCAGTTATCATGAAAGCAATGAATCACTGCCTTTTTGCTAAAGGATGTCAAAAAGATTCATTCTTATGTAATTGGTAGAGACTGTTTTGATTAATTTAAACATTCCTCAGATTAAATGCTAGCAATTTAAAAAAAATAACCGTATATCCATTTAAAAAAAATAATTAATTCTGGAGATCCAGAGTCATTTTGTGGCAGTGTATGTTGGTTCACATACCTTATCCAACGCTCAAGGGAATTGTCTGTTTTCTAGCTGTTTTCTGCTCTCGCTCTGCAACATCAGTCAATCCCTGAAACGGCCAGCAACATATTTTAGCGTTGAACAGACATAAATTACGGACTGTTTTTAGTGTCCTTCATGCCTTGTGAGAGATTGATTGATCGTTTTATTTATGTTCGTGAAATTATAATAATCATTTGCGGCACTACTGACCTTTATAGAAAAAAAAGAAGAAATTATTTATGATTTTTTTTTGCTACAGCGACTCACTCTTAAATAATTTAGGTTCATTATTAGTTGCATAAAGTCATTTTAAAAACATTTCCACTCCACAAAAGATTCTTAACCGTGGATAAAGATTACAAAAAAATGTTCTTCACACATTCTGTTCACTGACAAGAAGCAACTTGTTCCTCGAAGAATTAATTTCTGAGGTAAAAATGAATAACTTTTTAAAAGTTTTAAGCTCCTCCAAAAGCTCAGATAAGATGTGATGTAGGTAAATGTGAAAGGCCTAATTCAAATCAATTATAAAACAACTTTTAAATACGATCTTTTTAAAGAAGAAGAACAATGAATTGTTGTTTTCAATAAGATGCGTTTGCTTTTTAATGTCCGACAATATAAAATGCAGGACAAAAGAGTACAACTGCCAGCAAAATAAACTCTTTGCAATATAATAATAACAGTCTAGCCTTGTTGTCACTTATTGTTTACAATTACTTAGTAACTTATTTATTTATCTAAGACAGAAACTTAAGTTTAATTTCTGTCTTAAATGTTGGAGTAAAATCAAAGTGATTCAAAAGTTTTTCTTTGCACTTTTCCCGGCAGCTTTAATTATATTAATGACCGACATTTATATTAAACTGTGAAACTCAGAAATACAAGTACAAATCTCAGGCATTATTGTTTACTGACATACATACACAACGGTGATAAACCCATTATAAACATGATTAAAAGATACATTCTTTAAGCAACACATGCACAACAACAAAAAGTTCAAATATGCATTTTAAACTTAATAGTCTAATTAATAATTTACAAATATTTCTAAACAACATAAATGCCTTCAAGTCGAGGTAGATAACAGTATACACAAGAAACACCAACAGATTCTATCATAACCCACAACTGATGTCGATATTGTCTGTTTTATAAACCTGAAATGAGAAATTAAACGTAAAAATGAAAGACTGGGGGACTATCCAGTTATTAACCTTAATATTTTCCAGTTTACACAATAGTTAAAACTTTAAAAGCGTATTCAAAAAGCTGAAGAGGTTTCGTGTTTACCTTTGACGCAACGTTTTTCGCGCTCTTCGCTGCTCCTCAAGACGGTGATGCGTCGCGCTCTTCTTCTTGTCTTGTTTTTTTTTTAAGATATTCCACGTAAAAGCTTTGTGAATTCAGCTCTATGGCCGAAAGTGAACTGATACCGAATCACTGAATCAACTGCGCGAGGCGTGAAAGCAAATAAAAAGGCATCTGCTGTGCATCGCTCTCGTGCTCTGGAGGCGAGCTTGAGAAATGTGCTCATTGTAGCCAGTGCTGTCATTGAACTTCACGTCCCAAAGAAGCTCAGAGAGGTGGGGCTCTTTTGAGATAACGCGGATAATGCCATATCATGTTTGATCTGGAAGTTTTGCATGGAAAGTGTGTCGTTTTTTTATAAACTGCTGAATCTTGATGTTGAACATGATCTGAGCTTTCATGCCCTTCTAGGTTCACAGTGATATCTTAAAGCTATTCATTGAAGAGTGTCATATAGAGAATAAATAATAATAAAAAAAGACATTAATCAGTTTTGCACATGTTTAGGAATTAATTTGAAAGTGAGTTTGTTATTAATTGTATATTCAATTTATTTGTAACCAATAAAGCCACTTATTTGTATACTTTTATATAAGCAATAATTTTATTTTTTATTGGTAGATTTTAAAAGTCAGCAATGCACATATTGCACATAAACCATCTAGATGTGTATGTATAACTTTATAACTAGTATTGTTTACTTCATTTTTCATTTATTTAAATCTATACATAAATGTATCTGTTTTCTTGTGTTGATATGTATGTATGTACCTTGTGTGTTTGCGCACACTTGGTGAATAAAGGTAATTCTGATTCACACCAGGTCTATACTTGTGGTTATAGGTTTATTTTGGCAAGTTAATATTTGTATTAGAGTTTAAATGGTTTTTGTATAAAAAGCATATTCAGTTTGTAAAGCTGCTTTAATCTGAATCAAATCTAAATAAGGTAAATTAATCTAATTTGTATTGTTTTCAGAAAGAAAACTAGTCATTTATAGTAAATAAATAGTAAATAAAATAGTGTTTTTAAACCATACTATAGGTAAGTACTTAATTAATCTGTCTTGGTAATTATATAATGGCTATGCTAATACACCGACTATAGTAATATAAGCAATTAACCCAATACTAATAGTTTTCTCAAACTATAAGGTTTATAATACATTCATGCATTCATTCATTTTCTTTTTTTAGCTTAGTCCCTTTATTAATCAGGGGCTGCCACAGCGGAATGAACCGCCAACTTATACAGGATATGTTTTATGCAGTGGATGCCCCTCCAGCCGCAACCCAACACTGGAAAACACCCACACACTCTTGCATTCACACACATACACTACGGCCAATTTAGCTTATTCAGTTCACCTATAGCGCATGTCTTTGGACTGTGGGGGAAACCGGAGCACCCGGAGGAAACCCACATGAACACGGGGAGAACATGCAAACTCCACACAGAAATGCTGACCCAGCCGGGGCTTGAACCAGCGACCTTCTTGCTGTGAGGCGATCGTGCTACCCACTGCACCACCATGATGCCATTTATAATACAATACACCACAATTTACTGTAGTACAAACTAAAGTATACTACAAAGAGTTGCAAATTCTATAATATATACAGTATAATACACTTTATGGTTCAAAAACACTACAGTGTTATACTATAAATTACTATGGTATTTTTTCATGTGGGAGTTATGCTTATGTAAAAATAAACCATGTACTTATTAAAATATATAACACAATTAGTCATAATATTAAATGGTGTTATATAATTAAAATCTTCAAATGTCATCAAACTACTGATCTAAATGTGTCTAACATGTTCTTTGGTGTATATAGCCATGCATTGAATGTCATTCTAGTGGGTGTCTTCTGTAAATAACTTTAAACATGTTTAATTTTTTAACTTGGTGTTCAAAATCAACATCAAAACTAAGGAAAACCCGCATTTGTATAAACAAAGTCAAATTACTGAGACAACATCCTTACACTGTACAAAGTAACCTACAATTGTAAAGAGCTATGAGACAACATCGTTACACTGTAAAAAGTAACCTGCAATTGTAAAGAGCTATGCCCGATATTTTGTTTATTGGTATAACTAATATAATTGCATTTAGGTTGATTCAAAGGTGTTATGTTTGGCTTTTAGGTTACTACTATTTCTAAAATTCAAATCAAATATTTTTGTCATATATACAGTAATTGTGAAAATGCTGTTCAAGGTGTTCAAACATGTCAGCTGCGGGTCAGCTTCCTTTACCAGGATATTAACTGGTGTCAGTTTCCTTAGTAAACAAGTAAGATGACTGTAACTTACACTGTCTGCTGAGTCTGATCTACTCTATAACACACTGAAAAAAATGCAGGGTTCCACACAATTCATTCATGTTGTCCCAACACAAATTAATTAAGTTAACTTAACAAGTTTAAATAGATTGAACATAAAACAATTAAGTTGTCCCAGAAAAATCTCAAGTGTTGTGTTGTTTCAGCTCATTTTAAATAAATAGAATGAACAAGCAGTGAAATAATTTTTGGAGTGCAATTAAGATCCTTCAATTCAACACAGTTGCATTTTTTGCAGTAAATATATTTTTAAAGTTCAAAAGGCAAACGTTTATATTTGTAATCAACAATGAGAATTTTAAGTAGAATTATATTATAGGCTCTGATAATGCTGTAGTTGTTAAATATGCTAATTTGTATTATAGACATAACGGCAACATGGTGGCTCAGTGGTTAGCACTGTCGCCTCACAGCAAGAAGGTTGCTGGTTCGAGTCCCGGCTGGGTCAGTTGGCATTTCTGTGTGAAGTTTGCATGTTCTCCCCATGTTGGCGTGGGTTTCCTCCGGTGGGCTCCGGTTTCCCCCACAGTCCAAAGACATGCGGTATAGGTGAATTGAATAAACTAAATTGGCCGTAGTGTATGTGTGTGAATGTGAGAGTGTATGGGTGTTTCCCAGTACTCGGTTGCAGTTGGAAGGGCATCCGCTGTGTAAAACATATGCTGGATAAGTTGGCGGTTCATTCCGCTGTGGCGACCCCTGCTGAAGGAAAATGAATGAGTGAATGGATATATAATATATATATAGTAAGTAAGTAAAAAACTTCTCAAACAAGAAAAAATCAAGGGTGAGACTTGATTTTGTCTGTTAGGAATTTATTGTTTTTTGTTGTGGTTTGCTATTTAACATGAGTGACAATTTGATCCCGCCCTCACCCAAGCAAACACCAATCAGAAGACGTCATATTGTTTACAATGATGGGGAAATTATATTATTTAAACATTGAGAATAATCATTTAAAACGATTAATAATTTATAATAAATTCTGTCATTGTTATTTCATGGTGACTTGAATAATGCCAGTGAACCGAACTGTAGTATACAGTGCTCGGCATTACAGATTTGCCAGTAAAGCATCCACATTGTTTTTAAATTTTGAATGGGATACCATACAATGAGATATTTGCACACATTTGGTTTATTGGTTTTACATTAAAACTGAAAACTAAAACTAATCTTACCAATTAACTCAAGATGATGCAAAATGAGTACACGTCTGAATAAGTTCAATGAAAGTCATGGAAACCATACGAAATATTCAATGTAGATGAATTTATTTTTGTGTATTATATATCTTATCCTAAAAATGTTTGGTGGCACACTCTTATATTAATGAATGTAACTGTTTAACAAAAAAAATGCACCAATAGACACTGTCCATATTCACTGGGAAATGCATATAAATATACATTTTCTAAAGAAAGTGTACTCATTTACGCTTGTATGCATTGTATTATCATCTGAAAGTGAAGGGTCATAAAGATGGGTGAATCGGTCAGGTAAAACCTCCCAACTTCCACTTCCTTAATTACTATGTCGAGAGAGAGCCGGGCCTTTTATTGCCTTCATCATTAGCTCTTCCAGCAGTTCAGGACAGGCTTCCTTTAAGGACCTCATTGACTCATTGATCAACTGGCATCACATGTGAATGGGCCAAATCGTGGCCTGTCTCTTTCTCTCTCTCCGACTCGTTAAGTGCTCTTTTTTTTCCTCTTCCTCTCACCACTGACTTGTAAAGAGCTTTTAATGTGGCTATTAGAGGAAGTGAACAGGAAGCGTGTTGAAATCGCAGCCCTTCATTATTTATGAGGAGGTTTAATCTGTTGCTTAATCACCATTGTTTGGCCAAAGCAGGTTTGGCGTTAGTTGAGTAATCATGAGTGAGACGAGGCTTAGGGACAATAATTAACACACTGGCTTGTTTTGGATGGCTTTTTTGTTTTAGCCTGTTCATATTTTCAATATTAGTAATATAAATATTTTGAGCATCAGATCCTCATTCATTTCTGAAGCCTCACGTGACACTGGAGTAATGATGCTGAAAATCCAGTGTAGCTACAGTCTAAAAAAAGTGCTAAGTTGATTCAACTCAATTTTAGGACATATGGATAAACATGGTTGTTAGATTTCAAACTTAATGAATCGATTTAACCCAACAGTTGTATTTGTTCTTATTTGATCCAATATCTGGTTGAAACAGCTCAACATGTTTTGAGCACAATACACTGTAAAAAATGCAGGGTTTCACACAATTCATTCATGTTGTCCCAATTAAGTTAACGATTAAAGATTAAGTGGATTGAACATCCCCTAATCCAGTTAAGTTGTCCCAACAAAATCTCTAGAATTGTGTGGTTTCAGCTCATTTTAAATAAGTAATTTGAACAAGCTACAAAATTCTTTTTTAAAAAGATATACAAACTTTATTTAACTTTAATTAAATATAGTTGAGTTGACATAACCCAATTATGGGTCAAATTGTTATTGTACGCAAAAATACTGTGTCGTTTCAACACAACATTGGGTCAAATAAGAACCAATCCAACTGTTGTGTTAAATTGTTAAATTAAGGTTTTATCCATATTTCACCAACATTGGGTTACAACAACCCAGCATTTTTTTTATGTAACACACAATGCTAAACTAACCAAGACATCTGCCCAACCAAAGCATCTGCATATTGTTGCTTTTCTGATGATTTGAAGTGCTTTTATTATCCTCATTTATAATTCACTTTGGATAAATTAATAAATGTAAAAGTAAACCCAAAATAGATGAATCTAAACGTTGGGTTAAATTATTTGAAAATCATTCTCAACCCAATAGTTGGGTTTATCCATATTTGACCCAAAGTTAAATTGATGCTAAGCATGTTTTACTGGTTGTGTGTATGCAGTGAAATGACTGATAATATTTGGGGAAAATGACTTACGTCAGAATGGCTGGCTGTTCTGGGCCGCATTAATTGTGTGATCCCCTAATCCAGTTTTAATCCAGGGAAACATATAGTGGCAAATATGGGAGTGCACAGATTAGACTGTTTACAGCTCATTGTTCACTGAAAATAACAAATGAAATAGTTTAAAGAGTGAAAGCAGGTTGTTTTTCACAACAGGAATATTATATGCTGTAACTGCCTCTCTCACTGGGGCCCAATCATCTTATGTGGCATGACTTAATAAGAGGGGGAAAAAACATTCACTATCATGTTAATGCATTTAAGTAATTGTTTTGACACAAGCAGTAGTACTGACCTACAAAAGATAGTAGATAGATAGATAGATAGATAGATAGATAGATAGATAGATAGATAGATAGATAGATAGATAGATAGATAGATAGATAGATAGATAGATGGATAGAT
>CAIGQW010053975.1:679111-694335 GCA_903798125.1 Danio choprae | reverse complement strand
CCGGCTGAAGGCCCCTTGGAGTCTCTGAGGCTTCTCCCCCAACGTACCAACACACCCAGCAACAGCTTGCAGGCATCGGACAGCCTTTCTGGGGCCAGCTTGCCTGGATGAAGGCCCCTGGGGTCTCTGGGGCTTTTCCCCCTATTTACCAGCACACCCAGCAACAGCTTGCGGGCATCGGACAGCCTTTCAGGGGCCTGGTTGCCTGGCTGAAGGCTCCTAGGGTCTCTGGGGCTCTTCCCCCAATGTACCAGCACACCCAACAAAATCCTTCGGGCATCGGACAGCCTTTCTGGGGCCAGCTTGCCTGGCTGAAGGCCCCTGGGCTCTCTGGGGCTCTTACCCCAATGTACCAGCACATCCACCAACAGCTTGCGGGCATCAGACAGCCTTTCAGGGGCCAGCTTACCTGGCTGAAGGCCCATTGGGGTCTCTGGGGCTCTTCCCCTACCGTACCAGCACACGCACTAAGCCCTTGCGGGCATCGGACAGCCTTTCTGGGGCCAGCTTGCCCGGCTGAAGGCCCCTAGGGTCTCTGGGGCTCTTCCCCCAATGTACCAGCACACCCACCAACAGCTTACGGGCATCGGACAGCCTTTCAGGGGCCAGCTTGCCTGGCTGATGGCCCCAGCGGTCTATGGGGCTCTTATCCCAATGTACCAGCACACCCACCAACAGCTTGCAGGCATCGGACTGCCTTTCAGGGGCCAGGTTGCCTGGCTGAAGGCCCCTGGGGTCTCTGGGGCTTCTCCCGCAACGTACCAGCACACCCACCAACAGCTTGCGGGCATCGGACATCCTTTCAGGGGCCAGCTTGCCAGGCTGAAGGCCCCAGGGGTCTCTGGGGCTCTTCCCCCACCGTACCAACACACTCACCAAGACCTTGCGAGCATCGGACAGCCTTTCTGGGGCCAGCTTGCCTGGCTGAAGGTCGCTGGGGTCTCTGGGGCTCTTGCCCCAATGTACCAGCACACCCATCAAGCCCTTGCGGGCATCAAACAACCTTTCAGGGGCCAGCTTGCCTGGCTGAATGCCCCCTGGGGTCTCTGGAGCTTCTCCCCCAACGTACCAACACACCCAGCAACAGCTTGCGGGCATCGTACAACCTTTTAGGGGCCAGCTTGCCTGGCTGAAGGCCCCTTGGGGTCTCTGGGGCTCTTACCCCAATGTACCAGCACACCCACCAACAGCTTGCGGTCATTGGACAGCCTTTCAGGGGCCTGGTTGCCTGGCTGAAGGCCCCTGGGGTCTCTGGGTCTCTTCCCCCACCATACCAGCACACCCACCAACAGCTTGCGGATATCGGACATCCTTTCAGGGGCTAGCTTGCCTTGCTGAAGGTAACTTGGGATCTCTGGGGCTCTTACCCCAATGTACCAGCACACCCACCAACAGCTTGCGGGCATCGGACAGCCTTTCAGGGGCTAGGTTGCCTGACTGAAGGCCCCTGGGGTTCGTGGGGCTCTTTCACAATGTACCAGCACACCCACCAACAGCTTGCGGGCATCGGACAGACTTTCAGGGGCCAGCTTGCCTGGCTGAAGGCCCCTGGGGTCTCTGGGGCTCTTCCCCCACCGTACCAACACACTCACCAAGACCTTGCGAGCATCGGACAGCCTTTCTGGGGCCAGCTTGCCTGGCTGAAGGCCGCTGGGGTCTCTGGGGCTTTTGCCCCAATGTACCAGCACACCCACCAAGCCCTTGCGGGCATCGAACAACCTTTCAGGGGCCAGGTTGCCTAGCTGAAGGCCCCTGGGATCTCTGGGGCTTATCCCCCACCATACCAACACACTCACCAAGACCTTGCGGGCATCGGACAGCCTTTTTGGGCCCAGCTTGCCTGGCTGAAGGCCCCTGGGGTCTCTGGGGCTCTTACCCCAATGTACCAGCACACCCATCAACAGCTTATGGGCATCGAATAGTCTTTCTGGGGCCAGCTTGCCTGGCTGAAGGCCCCTAGGGTGTCTGGGGCTCTTCCCCCACCGTACCAACACACCCATCAACAGCTTGCGGGCATCAGATACTTATTTTGGGGCCAGCTTGCCTAGCTGAAGGTTCCTAGGGTCTCTGGGACTTCTTTCCCACCGTACCAACACACCCACCAACAGCTTGAGGGAATCGGACATTCGTTCTGGGGCCAGCTTGCCTGACTAAAGGCCCCTGGGGTCTCTGGGCTCTTACCCCAATGTACCAGCACACCCATCAACAGCTTATGGGCATCGAACAGTCTTTCTGGGGCAAGCTTGCCTGGCTGAAGGCCCCTGGGGTGTCTGGGGCTCTTCGCCCACCGTACCAACACACCCATCAACAGCTTGCGGGCATCAGACACTTTTTTTGGGGCCAGCTTGCCTAGCTGAAGGTTCTTAGGGTCTCTGGGACTTCTTTCCCACTGTACTAACACACCCACCAACAGCTTGCGGGAATCGGACATTCGTTTTGGGTCAAGCTTGCCTGACTAAAGACCCCTGGGGTCTCTGGGGCTCTTCCCCCACCGTACCAACACACCCCCTCCACAGCTTGCGGGCATCGAACAGTCTTTCTGAGGCCAGCTTGCCTAGCTGAAGGCCCCTGGGAACTTTGGGGCTCTTCTCCCACCATACCAACATACCCATTAACAGCTTGGGGGCATTGGACACTCTTTCTAAGGCCAGATTGCCTTGGTGAAGGCCCCTGGTTTATCTGGGGCTCCTTCCCCATCAAAATAACTCACCCGCCAACAGGTTGTGGGCTTCAGACACTCCTTCTGGGGCCAGCTTGCCTGGCTAATGGCCCCTGGGGTGTCTGGGGCTCTTCCCCCACCGTACCAACACACTCATCAACAGCTTGCGGGCATCAGACACTGTTTTGGGGGCCAGCTTGCCTAGCTGAAGGTTCCTAGGGTCTCTGGGACTTCTTTCCCACCGTACCAACACGCCCACCATCAGCTTGAGGGAATAGGACATTCGTTCAGGGGCAAGCTTGCCTGACTAAAGGCCCCTGGGATCTCTGGAGCTCTTCCCCCACCGTACCAACACACCCACCAACAACTTCCAGGCATCGAACAGTCTTTCTGGGGCCAGCATGCCTAGCTGAAAGCCCCTGGGAACTCTTGGGCTTCCCTAGCTGAAGGCGGTTTCTGGGGCTTTTCCCCCACCGTAACAACACACCCACCAACAGCTTGCAGGCATCGGACATTCATTTTTGTGGCAAGTTTGCCTGACTAGTTTGTCTCTGGGCTTCTTCCCCCACCATACCAACACACCCACAAACAGCTTGCGGGCATCGGACACTCTTTCTGGGGCCAGCTTGCCTAGCTGTAGGCCCCTGGGGTCTCTGGGGCTCCTTCCCCACAGTACAAACAGACCCACCAACAGCTTGCGAGCATCGGACAGTCTTTCTGGGGCCAGCATCCCGAGCTGTAGGCCCCTGGGGTCTTTGGGGCTCTTCCCCTACTTTACCAACACACCCACCAACAGCTAGCGGGCATCGAACACTCCTTCTGGTTCCAGCTTACCTGTCTTAAAGCCTCCGGGGTCTCTGGGGCTTCTTCCCCACCTTACCAACACGCCCACCAACAGCTTGTGGGAATCGGACAGTCGTTCTGGGGCAAGATTGCCTGGCTAAAGGCCCCTAGGGTCTCTGGGGCTCTTCCTCAACCGTACCAACACATCCACCAACATCTTGCGGGTATCGGACACTCTTTCTTGTGCCTGCTTCCCTAGCTTAAAGCTCCTGGGGTCTCTGGGGATCCTTTCACCCCCATACCAACTCTCCCACCAACAGCTCGCGGGCATCGGACACTCTTTCTTGTGCCAGCTTGCCTGGCTTAAAGGCCCTGGGATCTCTAGGGTTTTTCCCCGCACCATATCAACACACCTTCCAACAGCTTGCGGGCATCGGACACTCTTTCTGAGGCCAGCTTGCCTAGCTGAAGGCCCGTGGGGTCTCTGGGGCTCTTCCCCCAATGTACCAACACACCCTTCAATAGCTTGCGGGGAAACGGGCACTCTTTTTGTGGCAAGCTTGCCTAGCTGAAAGCCCATGGCGTCTCTGGGGCTCCTTCCCCACGATACAAACTCTCCCACCAAAAGCTTGTGGGCATCAGACACTCTTTCTGGGGCCAGCTTGCCGAACTGAAAGCCACTGGGGTGTCTGGGGCTCCTCCCCCACTGTGCCAACACTCCCACCAACCGCTTGCAGGCATCGGGCACTCTTTCTGGGGCCATCTTGCCTGGCTGAAGGCCCCAAGGGGTCTTCCCCCACCGGGGGAATCTTCCCCCACCGTACCAACACACCCATCAACAGCCTGTGGGCATCAGAAACTCTTTCTGGGGCCAGCTTGCCTGGCTTAAAGCCCCTGGGGTCTCTGGGGCTCTTTCACCACCATACCAGCACACCTTCCGACATCTTGCGGTCATCAGACACTCTTTCTGAGGCCAGCTTGCCTAGCTGAAGGCCCCTGGGGTCTCTGGGGCTCCTTCCCCACTTTACCAACTCGCCCACCAACAGCTTGCGGGCATCAGACACTCTTTCTGGGGCCAGCTTGCCTAGCTGAAGGCCCCTGGGGTCTCTGGGGCTCCTTTTCTCCACCGTACCAACATGCCCACCAACAATTTTAAGGCATCGGCGACTCTTTCTGAGGCCAAATTACCTGGCTGAAGGCCCCTGAGGTCTCTGGGGCTCCTTCCCCATTGTTCCAATTCTCTCACCAACAGCTTGCAAGCATCAGACAGTCTTTCTGGGGCCAGCTTGCCTGGCTCAAGGCTCCTGGGGTCTCTGAGGCTCTTCCCCCATCGTACCAGCATGCATCGGGCACTCTTTCTGGGGCCAGTTTGCCTGGGGTCTCTGGGGCTCTTCCCCCACCGTACCAGCACACCCACCAACAATTTTCGGGCATCAGACACTCTTTCTGGTGACAGCTTTCCTGGCTTAAAGCCCCTGGGGTTTCTGGGGCTTTTCCCCCACTGTACCAACACACCTTCCAACAGCTTGCAGGCATCGGACACTCTTTCTGAGGCCAGCTTGCCTAGGTGAAGGCTCCTGGGGTCTCTGGGGCTTCTTCCCCACCGTACCAACATGCCCACCAACAGCTTGTGGGAATCGGACACTTGCCTGGGGCAAGCTTGCCTGGCTAAATGCAAGGCAAAGCAAGTTTTTTTATATAGCATATTTCATAGACAGTGGCAATTCAAAGTGCTTTAACAGGAATAAAAGAGACAAGTATAAAAAATAAAAACATATAATATGAAAACAGATAAAAACAGATTAAAATGTGTTAAAACAGGTTATAAAAGAATGAAAAAGAAACAAAAGACATAATAGTGTGATCTGTCGGACGTAGCACAGTGCTCATTTAGTAAAGGCACAGCTAAACAGATGTGTTTTCAGTCTGGATTTGAATGTTCCTAATTTTGGAGCACATCTGATCATTTCTGGATGCTGATTCCAGCAGCAGGGGGCGCAGTAGCTGAAGGCGGATTCACCCTGCTTTGACTGAACTCTTGGAATTTCTAGTTTATATGATCCTAAAGATCTGAGTGATCTGTTAGGTTTGTATTCAGTGAGCATATCTGTAATGTATTGAGGTCCTAGGCCATTTAGTGATTTATAGACAAGTAGTAATATTTTAAAATCTATTCTGAATGTAACTGTGAGCCAGTGTAAAGACCTGAGGACAGGTGTGATGTGCTCTGATTTTCTGGATCTGGTCAGAATCCTCGCTGCAGCGTTCTGGATGAGCTGCAACTGTCTGACTGTCTTTTTGGGAAGGCCAGTGAGGAGGGCGTTACAGTAATCCACCCTGCTGCTGATAAAAGCATGAACAAGTCCTCACTAGAAACAAAGCATTTAATTCTTGCAATGTTTTTGAGATGATAGTACGCTGATTTAGTTACTGCTTTGACATGACTATTGAAACTCAGATCTGACTCCAGAATCACACCAAGATTCTTGACCTTATTTTTTTGTTGTTTGACCCTTAGAGCCAAGGTACGCATTCACCTTGAGAACCTCATTTCTGTTCACAAATGCAATGACTTCAGTTTTTTCTTTGTTTAACTGAAGAAATTTTTAGCACATCCAACTGTTAATTTCATCAATGCATTGGCAGAGTGTGTCAA
This sequence comes from Danio choprae, assembly GCA_903798125.1. Lineage (NCBI taxonomy): Eukaryota > Metazoa > Chordata > Actinopteri > Cypriniformes > Danionidae > Danio > Danio choprae. Next base: position 688,237 of record CAIGQW010053975.1, on the reverse strand, counting down.
TGGGGCTGTAGTCATTAGGCAGTAAGGCTAAGTAGATCTGAATGTCATCAGCATATCTGTGGTAGGAGATTTGGTTCTTTCTCATTATTTGGCTCAGCGGGAGCACATAAAGGTTGAACAGGAGAGGTGCCAGAATTGAGCCTTGTGGGACTCCACATGTCATGGGTGTCTACCTCAACCTATGGTCACCTATACTGACATAGTAACCTCTCCCTTCAAGGTAAGATTTGAACCATTTAAGGACCGTCCCAGACAGCCCAACCCAGTTTTCCAGCCTATCCAGAAGTATGCTGTGATCGACAGTGTCAAATGCAGCACTGAGATCAAGCAATACCAGCACTGTTAGTTTGCCTGAATCTGTATTTAGGTGGATATTATTGATTATCTTTATAAGGGCGCTCTTTGTACTATGATGTGCTCTGAAACCAGATTGAAAATTGTCTAAACATCCCTTGGAACTTAAGAACGTGATAACCTGGCTAAAAAAACACTTTTTCAATGATTTTGCCAATGAAAGGGAGGTTTGAAATTGGCCTGTAGTTGCTCACTAGGGTGTTATCCAGGTTACTCTTTTTCAAGAGGGGTTTAACAACTGCAGTTTTAAGTGAGTTTGGGAAAGTCCCTGAGAGAAGTGAAGCATTTACCACTTTTAGAAGATTAATTTCTAAACAGTTAAACGACGTTTTGAAGAATGATGTGGGGAGCATGTCAAGACTGCAGGCTGATGTTTTCATAATTTGCATGATCTCTTCTAAGATTTTATCATCAATTGCCATGAAATCAGACATACTGTCTGATTTCTTAAGTTGTGGTTGAGCTTGTGTGACGTCGACACAACATGGCTGATTGAATGAGCTGATTGCCTTCCTGATATTATTGATTTTATCAGTAAAGAAATGAGCAAACTCATTGCATTTGTTTTCAGAGAGTAGTTCACTGGGAATCCTACCGAGGGGGTTTGTGAGTCTCTCTACCATTGCAAAGAGAGTCTGAGCGTTATTTAGGTTGCTGTTTATAAGGTTTGAAAAGAAAGTCTGCCTAGAAATGTTTAGTTCCACATTAAAAGCATGAAGACTGCCTTTATAGATGTTATAATGGACTACTAGTTTCGTCTTCCTCCACATACGCTCAACTTTTCGTCATCTTGATCGCTGTTGAACTTGTCTAAGGTGCTTTCTGTCTCCCAGTCATCTTCCTGACTTTAACAGGAGCAATGTCATCTATGACATTCTTAACTTTAGAGTTAAACAAATCAAGGAGAAAATCAACAGAGTTTGCAGATATGCTTGGTACTAGTGATATGGCCTTCATAAACTGCTCACTAGTGTTCTCATTTATGCATCTCTTTCTGACAGGGACAGATCTGTCTTCAATGGCTGGAGTGATCAATATATCAAGGAAAATACAGAAATTATCAGATCATGATCAGCAACATCCTTAACAACAGTCGATAAAATGTGTAAACCCTTAGTTATAGTTAAATCTAGAGTGTGTCCACGATTGTGTGTGGGTCCTTGAACATGCTGAGTGAGATCAAAAGTGATAAAAACAGTCATAAGTTCATTTGCAGCATTGATTTCTGGATTATCAATGTGAATATTAAAATCCCCAGCAATAGTAAAATGGTCAAATTCAGAGGTTACTATTGATAGCAGCTCTGTAAAATCATCAATAAAAGTTGGAGAATATTTTGGATGTCTGCAGATAATGATCAGTAAAATGCGTGGAGCACCCTTTAGTGCTATATTCAGATATTCAAAAGACAAATAGTCACCAAATGACACTTGTTTACACTCATAGACATGTTTAAACAGGGCAGCAATGCCTCCACCTCTCCTATTGGCTCTGCAAACACTCATAAAGTCAAAATTTGCTGGGGCGGTTTCATTCAGAACTGCTGCACTACAGCTTTGATCTAGCCAAGTTTCATTTAAAAACATAAAATCAAAGCAGTTTGTGTTGATAAAATCATTGACTAGAAGTGACTTATTGTTTAGTGATCGGATGTTTAAAACCCGTTGCCATTCCGATGTACCGCCTGCGGTACATAGCATGCTTTAAAGGTAACATGACGAAAACATGACGAAAACATGACGACTCCCCACAAAAAGACTAAATATATCATATATCTTTTGAAAGCTGAGATTCTTGTGATAAAAACAATCCCAACCATTTTAAAACAATGAACACAGCGGACACAGCTACTGTCTTTGTCAAACTGCCAAAAACCGAAGAAACTGAAGAAACTCACATTTCTTGCCTCCAGTCTGTCCACAGATCCATAATATCTCAACAAACAGGGTGTAATTACACTGCAAAGGGTCCAGGAAATCCAATTCAGTGAAATATTTAATCCACAACACTTTTATATGTCGATAAACATCCTCAGAATGCACCGCTATCATTTCAAAGTAAACGCACGAGCAATGAAATCTATAATTTGTTCGGTAGTGTAGCGTATTTTCAGACAAAAACATCATGATATTTTGACAACAAAATGGCTGCTGACCTTTGCACTTTTGATTGACATCTCATTTGAACCAATAGTTGCTTCTAGGAGGTGTCAATAGCCGTCAATATCCAAGGAGTCCACAGTATGAGAAATGGTCCCGCCCTCGCTTTGACAGTCAATAGATTGATGCAATTGCAAATGACTTTGAAAAACACTGCCTTATCTGATAGCCAATAAGCATCTGAAAAGATTAATATGCAGCTTTACTGGGAAAATTCAACCTATCAAGCAAAGAAGTCTGTTCGTAAAGTATAATAGTGGTTCGAGCGTTTGTGCGTAAAGAGCATTGCGAGAGAGCTTACGGTCTTTGCAAGTTGGTTGGAAGTGCATATGTCAAAAAAAAAAAAAAAAAAAAAAAACGAGCAAAACAAACTTCTTTGTGGAAGTTGTGGAAAAATACTCCGCGTGACAGTGATGAATCAGAGGAGGACATTTCTGATGAATGGAATGATGTTTCATCTGTTGACTTGGTTGCAGAAGAGATGTTTTTGGATGGAGGAGACATCACTCTTGACAAGTAAGTGTTTATAACAAGTAATGTATATTATAATTCTATAATTTTATTTCTATATTATATTCAATAATATGTATTGTACATATATTGTATTAAATAATGTACAGTATATATATTTATATGTGTTTAACTGTAGACATTGAGATGGTCCAAAAATCGGGCCGAGTAAATTATTTATGCTATAATTTTTGAGGTGTTCCTGATAACTTCTGTGGTGGTGTTGTTTTATGTATGTATGCATGCATGTATATGTTTGTGTTTAGAGTTATTCCTACTAACTTCTGTCGTTTGTGTGCTTTATAACACAGACAATTATCTGACATTGAATCAGATGAAATCTGGGAGCCAGACAGAAAAACTGCATATACTGAGGCTCATGATGACAGCACCTCATCAGAAGATGAGCCCCATCCCTCTACTTCCCAGAAAGGTTCTGTTAGCAGAAGACCAAGGTGAAGAGGGAAGGAGGGAGGGAGGGGGAGATAGGGAAAGGGGGAGGGACAGGGCGGGAGAGAGGGAAATGGAGAGGGAAAGGGAAAAAGAAAGGGAGAGGGTAGGGAGAGGAAGGGAGCGAGGGAAAAGGAAAGAGGGAAAGGGAGGGAAAGAGGGAGGGGGAGAGGAAGAGGGAGAATTGACAGCAGCAGCATTCAACCTGAGATGTCAACCAGCACATCTGGTGAGAGATGGAATGATGAAAATGTTCCAGACTTGATGCCACCACAGCCCACCTTCAGACCCACCAAATCACCAGGACTTCAGCTCATACATGGAGAGGGAAATGGAAAGGGAGGGAGAGAGGGTATGGAGAGAGAGGGAGAGAGGGTATGGAGAGGGAAATTAAGAGGGAGCGAGAGAGGGAAATGGAGAGGGAGGGAGAGAGAGGAAAGAGTAGGGAGAGGCATATACTATATATTGACAGTGAATATGAATAAGGGATAGAATACCTTTAAGTGTAACTTTTCATTAGAGCCCAAAAATATGACTGTACAATAAAGCATTCAAAAATTACAGCCTTTTATGTGTCAGTGGTTAAAAAGGGTCATTTGGAGTCTCCAAGTGGCCTTTTTGGGGAAGCACCTAGACATTCCCTTGGATAAACATGTATGAAACACAATTTTTCTAAGGTACTGTTATCAAAATAGAAAATTTGGCTTAGTAAGTCTTCATGCTTTGATCAAATTGTCTTGTCAAACTAATTCCTCTTAATTACAGTCATCTGCAGCCATTTGAGGCGGATTCAATTTTTTTTATTTTTCAGTGTGTCTTAAGTTTAATTACTCAACACCAATAACATTTACAGTGATTCTGACTATTAAGGAATAATCCTCAATTTGTCACCTTTCAAAAGAGACCAAAACCATGCATATACTCATTCATTCATTCATTTTCATTTCCACAGCGGAATGAACCGCCAACTTATCCAGCATATGTTTTACGCAGCGTATGCCCTTCCAGCTGCAACTCATAACTGGGAAACATCCACACACTCTCATTCACACACATACACTACGGACAATTTAGCTTACCCAATTCACTTATAACACATGTCCTTGGACTTGTGGGGGAAACCGGAGCACCCGGAGAAAACCCATGCCAACACGGGGAGAACATGCAAACTCCACACAGAAACGCCAACTGACCCAGCCGAGGCTCGAACCAGCGACTTTCTTGCTGTGAGGCGAACATGCTACCCACTGTGCCACTGTGAGGCCTCCATGCGTATACTAAAAATGGTTAAAAAATAGCATGCAATTTACTTTGGGTATGCATTTTTTTGCTATTTTAAGCAAATTTTCAGGAACGCTAAGGGGAAAAGTGCTAACGTAACAGTTTTAGCTGTTTTCCCTACAGTAGTCTCAGATCTACATTTAATGTGCACCAGATTTGAATGATTTGCTCTATGGCTTGAAGAGGCCTTTGATTTTCTGTCACGTAATACAACACATATCTGCACAACTTGTCTGTGTGCAGTGGTTGTTTTGGCTACGTGGCATTATCACTGTCCTTGTGAGATGCGTCAGCCCCAAGTTCACTGAGGAGCTGATTTGAAGTCCTGTGGTCATTCGTCATACCCCTAGAACATTTACTAGGGGGGTGTGTGCCATTTTGGTTGAGTTCAGTGGCACATACAGCCGATGGATGATGGAGGCAGAAATAGATATTGTCCTTTAGCACTTTTGCACCAAATTTCTATGGATGAAGGCCATCTGATGTAAACAGTTGTTTTTGATTCCAGAAGAGATTGAAGTTGTCAATGAAATTCAGTCCTTTCCTGTTACATGTTTTCTGCAGCCATGCAGTTAGGCCAAGAAGCCGTGAAAACATATTTGTCCCTCTTGCAGGGAGTGGTCCGCTGATGAACGGCTGAATTTTCAATCTTTTAACTGTTTCCAAGAGTTCACAGAAATCTCTCTTGAACAGTTCTGACTGCTCCTTCCGAATATTATTCTTCCCCACATGGATGATAATCCGTTTTGCAGTCTTGTGCTTCTTCAGAATTTTTTCAAGTTCTTTGTTTACATCAGAAACTGTTGCATGATGGAAGCAGTATGTCATTGTGGCTCTGCTCCTAAAATTCCTTATTATTGAATCTCCAACAATCAATGTCCTTATCTCGGCTGCAATCGAAGCAGAATGCCGCTGTCTAGTTGGCCTTGAGCCTCCGTTCCATGCAGAATTAGCTACTGAGTCATGCGATCTCTGTCTGACTGCATTTGGGGATTCTTCACCCATATTACTCAAAGTTTCATATCTGTTCTGAAGCTGTATTTGAGTCGAGCTGTATTTGGGGTAGAAGACGCTAATGCAGCAGCGTATAATCTTCGTGATCTGACCCTGCGAGTACCCTTTGGTCTCGCGCCTTGTTTATGCCATTGGTTATCATGTTCATTTTCAACAGTTTCATTCTGTTTTTCTGTGCTCAAAACAGTAGCTGGAGTAGATTTATGTGACTCACCGACTGTATGCTGTGAGGGTTGACGAAATGGTCCTGTGTGATCCGGCATTTCTGGTCGGATCGCAAGTAACTTTGTTTAAAGAACTGCAATCTTTTGTAGAAGTTTATGGCAGTTTGTGCAGTTGTGCATTCCTAGCTGAAGGCCCCTGGGGTTTCTTCACCACCGTACCAACACGCCAACCAACAACTTGCGGGAATCAGACACTCTTTTTGGGGTAAGCTTGCCTGGCTAAAGGCCCCTGGGGTCTCTGGGGCTCTTCCCCCACCGCACCAACACACTCATCAACAGTTTGCGGGCATCGGACACTTTTTCTGGGGCCAGCTTGCCTAGCTAAAGGCCCCTGAGGTCTCTGGGGCTTCTTCCCCACCATACCAACATGCCCACCAACAGCTTGCGGGAATCGAACACTCGTTCATGGGCAAGCTTGCCTGGTTAAAGGCCCCTGGGGTCTCTGGGTCTCTTTACCCACCATACCAACACACCCACCAACTGCTTGTGGGCATCGTACAGTCTTTCTGGGGCCAGTTTGCCTAGCTGAAGGCCCCTGGGGTCTCTGGGGCTCCTTCCCCACCATACCAAGTCTCCCACCAACAGCTTGCGGGCATCAGACACTCTTTCTGGGGCCAGCTTGCCTGGTTAAAGGCCCCTGGGGTCTCTGGGGCTTTTCCCCCCCTGTACCAACACACCCACCAAAAACGTGCCGGCATCGGGCACTCTTTCTCGGGCAAGCTTGCCTGGCCGAGTGCCCCTGGGGCTCTCTGGGGCTCCTTCCCCACAGTTCCAGCACACCCACCAAAAGCTTCCAGGCATTGGGCACTCTTTCTGAGGCAAGCTTGCCTGGCTGAGGGCCACTGGGGGTCCTTCCCCACCGTATCAAAACACCCAACAAAAGCATGCCGGCATCGGGCACTCTTTCTGGGGCCAGCTTGCCTGGCTGAGGGCCCCTGGGGCTCCTTCCCCACAGTACCAACACACCCACCAAAAGTTTGTGGGCAAAGAGCACTCTTTCTGGGGCAAGCTTGCCTGCATGAGGGCCCCTGGGGCTCTCTGGGGCTTCTTCCCCACAGTACCAGCACACCCACCAAAAGATTGCGGGCATCGGGCACTCTTTCTGGGGCAAGCTTGCCTGGCTGAGGGCCCCTGGGGGTCCTTCCCCACCGTACCAACACACCCACCAAAAGCATGCCGGCATTGGGTACTCTTTCTGGGGCCAGCTTGCCTGGCTGAGGGCCCCTGGGGGGTCATTCCCCACCGTACCAACACACCCACCAAAAGCTTGCAGCCATATGGCACTCTTTCTGGGGCAAGCTTGCCTGGCAGAGGACCTCTAGGGCTCTTCCCTCACCGTACCAACACACCCATCAAAAGCTTGCAGGCATCGGGCATTCTTTCTGGGGCAAGCATGCCTGGCTAAGGGGCCCTTGGGGTCTCTGGGGCTCTTCCCTCACCGTACCAACACACCCACCAAAAGCTTGCGGGCATAGGGCACTCTTTCTGGGACCAGCTTGCCTGGGTGAGGGCCCCTGGGGGGTCCTTCCCCACCGTACCAACACACCAACCAAAAGCGTGCCGGCATCGGCCAGTCTTTCTGTGGCAAGCTTGCCTGGCTGAGGGCCCCTGGGGCTCTCTGGGGCTCTTCCCCCACTGTACCAACACACTCACAAAAGCTTGCATGCCAAGAGATCTCTTTCTAGGGCAAGCTTGCCTGGCTGAGAGCCCCTGGGGGTCTCTGGGGCACTTCCCCCATCGTAACAACACACCCACCAAAAGCTTTCGGCCATAGGGCACTCATTGTGGGGCAAGCTTGCCTGGCTGAAGGCCCCTGGGGCTCTCTGGGGCTCTTCTCCCACCGTACCAACACATCCACCAAAAGCTTGTGGAAATCGGGCACTCTTTCTGGGGCCAGCTTGCCTGGCTGAAGGCCCCTGGGGGTCCTTCTCCCGAGTACCAACACACCTCCCAAAAGCGTGCCGGCATCGGGCACTCTTTCTGGGGCAAGCTTGCCTGGCTAAAGGCCCCTGGGGTTTCTGGGGCTCTTCCCCCACCGCACCAACACACTCATCAACAGTTTGCGGGCATCGGACACTTTTTCTGGGGCCAGCTTGCCTAGCTAAAGGCCCCTGAGGTCTCTGGGGCTTCTTCCCCACCATACCAACATGCCCACCAACAGCTTGTGGGAATCGAACACTCGTTCATGGGCAAGCTTGCCTGGTTAAAGGCCCCTGGGGTCTCTGGGTCTCTTTACCCACCATACCAACACAACCACCAACTGCTTGTGGGCATCGTACAGTCTTTCTGGGGCCAGCTTGCCTAGCTGAAGGCCCCTGGGGTCTCTGGGGCTCTTTCCCCACCATACCAACTCTCCCACCAATAGCTTGCGGGCATCAGACACTCTTTCTGGGGCCAGCTTGCCTGGTTAAAGGCCCCTGGGGTCTCTGGGGCTTTCCCCCCCTGTACCAACACACCCACCAAAAACGTGCCGGCATCGGGCACTCTTTCTGGGGCCAGCTTGCCTGGCTGAGGGCCCCTGGGGCTCCTTCCCCACAGTACCAACACACCCACCAAAAGTTTGTGGGCAAAAAGCACTCTTTCTGGGGCAAGCTTGCCTGCCTGAGGGCCCCTGGGGCTCTCTGGGGCTTCTTCCCCACAGTACCAGCACACCCACCAAAAGCTTGCGGACATCGGGCACTCTTTCTTGGGCAAGCTTGCCTGGCTGAGGGCCCCTGGGGCTCCTTCCCCACCGTACCAACACACCAACCAAAAGCGTGCCGGCATCGGCCAGTCTTTCTGGGGCAAGGTTGCCTGGCTGAGGGCCCCTGGGGCTCTCTGGGGCTCTTCCCCCACTGTACCAACACACTCACCAAAGCTTGCGCGGCAAGAGATCTCTTTCTGGGGCAAGCTTGCCTGGCTGAGAGCCCCTGGGGCTCTCTGGGGCTCTTCTCCCACCGTACCAACACATCCACCAAAAGCTTGTGGAAATCGGGCACTCTTTCTGGGGCCAGCTTGCCTGGCTGAAGGCCCCTGAGGGTCCTTCCCCCCAGTACCAACACACCTCCCAAAAGCGTGCCGGCATTGGGCACTCTTTCTGGGGCAAGCTTGCCAGGCTGAGGGCCCCTGGGGCTCTCTGGGGCTCTTCCCCCACC
>CAIGQW010053975.1:604905-679101 GCA_903798125.1 Danio choprae | reverse complement strand
TACCAAAACACCCACCAAAAGCTTGCGGGCATAGGGCAGTCTTTCTGGGGCAAGCTTGCCTGGCTAAGGACCCACGGGGTTTCTAGGGCTCTTCCCCCACCGTACCAACACACCGCCACCAAAAACTTGCAGGCATCGGGCACTCTTTCTGGGTCCAGCTTGCCTGGCTGAAGGCCTCTGGGGGTCCTTCCCAACCGTACCAACACACCTACCAAAAGCGTGCCGGCATCGGGCACTCTGTCTGGGGCCAGCTTGCCTGGCTGAGGGGCCTTGGGGCTCTCTGGGGCTCCTTTCCCACCGTACCAACACACCCACCAAAAGCTTGTGGGCATCAGGCACTCTTTCTGGGTCCAGATTGCCTGGCTGAGGGACCCTGGGGTTCTCTGGGTTTTTTTCCCCACCGTACCAGCACACCCACCAAAAGTTTGCGGGCATCGGGCACTCTTTCTGGGGCAAGCTTGCCTAGCTGAGGGCCCCTGGGGCTCCTTCCCCACCGTTCCAGCACATCCACTAAAAGCTAGGAATCGGACACACTTTCCGGGCTGTCGCTTGAGCTCCAATCGTGTCAGTGAATGTCAACCAGGCAACGGTCTGCCAGAACCTAAGTCCAGAATTTCACGCGTCGTCAAAATTCAGATGGCACCTCCAGGCACGGGACGTCCTGACGCCTAAGCCTGGAACGGGGGGGCCTCCCGGCGGGCAAAGCCTGGCGTCTTGGGCCTGTATGAACAACCCAAGTGGTGAACATTGCCACCCGCTTGGTTTCAGAGAGTGAGCCCACCAGAAAGACCCACCATCCCCAAGAATGGACTTAGTCATTTCAAAGAAGACCCACCATCCCCCAGAATGGACTTAGTCATTTCAAAAAAGACCCACCATCCCCCAGAATGAACTTAGTAATTTCAAAAAAGACCCACCATCCCCCAGAATGGACTTAGTCATTTAAAAAAGGCCCACCATCCCCCAGAATGGTTTTAGTCATTTCAAAGAAGACCCACCATCCCCCAGAATTGGCTTAGTCATTTCAAAAAAGACCCACCATCCCCCAGAATAGACTTAGTTGTTTCAGAAAGACCCACCGTCTCCCGTCCGTTTTGATTTCCTCAAGTGTACTGCTCACTTTGTAGATAATCGATAAATATGAAGATAATTACTGTAGATCAGGGGTGTCCTAACTCGGTCCTAGAGGGCCGGTGTCCTGGAGAGTTTAGCTCCAACCCTAATCAAACACACCTGAACCAGCTAATCAAGCTCTTACTAGATATACTACAAACTTCCTGGCAGGTGTGTTGAAGGAAGTTGGAGCTAAACTCAGCAGGACACCGGCCCTCCAGGACCGAGTTTGGACACCCCTGCTGTAGATGATGCCTCAAAGCTGAAGGCAACAGCAACCTTTGCAGGTAAGACAAAAAAGTTAAAGTAAATAAAAGGGTGAGAATGTGGTAAAACATGAAAACATGGTAAAAATTAGGCTGCCGCAAGGGATTTTTCTGGATTGCTTTTAAAAACACTGTCGGTGGGGTTTAAGGAAGTGAATGATTGCTGGTCAATCGATGTTTTTTTCAACACTATCGGTTGGGTTTAGGGAAGGGGGTGGATGTAGGGTTATCAGTCGGTGGGTCAGTCAGTCAGTCAGTCGACAGCGGCCTGTTGTGGATTTATGCAAGAAGAGCAGGGGCGAATGGCACTCGCGAGAGAAATTTAAGATCTCGAAAAGAGTACACAGCTGCCTCTGGTGGATTTGCAAAAACAAAAACTGCAAAAAAACAAAAAAAACTACGTTCTTCCTAGGACGTATTTGCCGCTCTACAGAAAGGTTCATAGGGGTACGTTTTCAGAATAAGCCTGGGTTGGATTTCTTTTATCATGTCTATCATAACATTACAGTTTTTCATAAAGCATTACTGTTTATTATCTGAATGCATATTAAAGCCTTGTTAGTTTACAGTTTTGTTAGTTACTGTAACATTTAATATATATTATATTATATTATAATTTTGCCATATCGCCCTGCCCATACATACTGCCCATGTAAGACTGCAAACGTAGCTTACCTTTGGGTACAAGTGAACCTGAACCTAAACATGTGATGTCACATTTGAGGGAAATTTGCAAAAGTGCATTTTCAGACACTGTTTTATGGAGATTACAGAAAAAAGAAATAAGTGGATTTTTTGGGTGGAGTCTCCCTGAGTGCACATTATCTCTGTCAGTCACTGCAATTCATCGAGTGATTTTGCATTTATATGGAAAAGCTTTTGGTCATAGTTCTTCTTACCAAATTAAAAAGCAAAACCTTCATTCAAATTGTGAATGTATGATGGTGTAAAAAACACAGAGCACTTCCTGTGTAATTACTTCTGTTATAATCAATGAGTTTGTCTACAATACACAGTCAATCTCTAATATCTGTGTACTATTTGTCAGTCATAATGAGAGGAGTGTGCAGAAGTGTTTGTTCACTAAATTAATATAATCATAAATATATATTTTAAATAAGGAAGTGGCATACATATGAAAGCTTTCAAGCTCATGCTACAGTATATAAAGAAATATGCAATACACTTTTCTGCACTCAGGGCATACACATTACAATAAATAGCCATATTCTCATACACAAGCCTCTGTCTGCAGACCAACTTTTCCATTACTGCTCCACCAAAAAAAAAAAAAAAAAAAAAAAAAAAAACGGCATTTCAGTGTGACTTAAAATTGATCCATTCAAGTGTCTTGATTCAGCAAATCATATACAAAATATACTGAGGAAATCTGTGGTGTTTCTGTTTTGTAATATTAGTTAAAATCAGAGACTTATATGTATCAATATGCACCACATTCTTATATTCAGTTTAATGGTTAATTGTTTGTTAGACATTTAATATTTTGACTTTTGAGTTTTTCAATTAATTCATTCATTCATTCATTTTCTTTTTGGCTTAGTCCCTTTATTAATCTGGGGTCTCCACAGTGGAATGAACTGCCAACTTATCCAGCATATGTTTTACACAGCGGATGCCCTTCCAGCTGCAACCCATGACTGGGAAACATCCATACACACTCATTCACACACATACACTACGGCCAATTTAGCTTACCTAATTCATCTATAGTGCATGTCTTTGGACTTGGGGAAACCGGGGAAACCGTAGCACCCAGAGAAAACCCACACGAACACAGGGAGAACATGCAAACTCCACACAGAAACGCCAACTGACCCAGCCGAGGCTCGAACCAGCAACCTTCTTGCTGTGAGGTGATCGTGCTACCCACTGCGCCACCGTGCGCCCAGTTTTTTAATTGTGAGATTTATTCTGCCATAAAAACTCTGAAATCTGAGGGAAATTAACTGCAAGAAATTAAACAGGAATTGTGTCAAATATTTTTTCAATTCTGGTTTCCATAAAACATTGTGTTCACATCAAGGGCCAGATTTACTAACAGCTTGTGCCTGTGCAAAGCCTGTGCCTGTTTTTTTTTTGTTTGTTTGTTTTAATAATGTGGCCATTAGGTGTGCATTATATTCTAATATTTCAATGGACCGGTTTTACTTGTTCCTGTTGATACACATACACGCACACACACACACACACACACACACAAGGCATGGACAGTTATTTTTGTGCTTGAATTTTTTTATTGAATATGCATTTGTAGAAATTTCCCTGTCAGATGCAAATTTTAAGGAAGGACAGAATTTAAATGAATCACATAATTTCTAAAAGAGTTTTCTGATTTTATTTCTGACTTACTAGTTAAAACTGATAAAATACTAATTGTTGGAGACTTTAACATCCACATAGATGATGCTAACGATACATTAGGGCTCACGTTTACAGATTTACTACAATCACTTGGGATAAAGCAAAACGTTGTTGGTCCAACCCACCGCTTAAAGCATACATTAGATCTAATTTTGTCCCATGAAATTGAGGTCATTGATGTAGACATTATACCACAAAGTGATGATGTAACAGATCACTACCTCTAACTATATAAGCTGTGTTTACTTGAAATTAGCAGATCTGCACAGATATATCGTCCTTTGAGAACTATCGTCCCATCCACTAGAGACGAATTTACAAATAACTTACCTGATCTTTCTTTATTTCTAAATGCACCCGCGAACGCAAACTTCATGTAGTAACCAGCAGTACAGATGCTATCTTTACTAACACACTAAATACTGTGGCACCCATCAAATTAAAAAAGGCTAGAGAGAATAAAACTACACCATGGTATAATAGTCATACTCGCGCTTTCAAAACAGCAACTCGTGCCCTGGAACGTAAGTGGAAAAAAACTAAATTAGAGGTCTTAAGAATTGCATACAAAGATAGTATATCCAGCTATAGGAGGGCTCTAAAATCCGCCAGGACTGAGCACCTCTGCAAACTGATAGAAAATAATCAGAACAATCCTAGATTCTTATTTAACACCATTGGTAAATTAACAAATAATCGGTCATCTTTGGAACAAAATGATGACTTAACTCAAAAATGAGTGATAAAATAGAAGGCTTTAGACAGAAAATAGAAGATGTTAAACTTTCTGCACCACATTATACTTCAGATCCATTAAACATTCCACTGAATCAAAATAATCTACAGTGCTTTAAAATGATAGAACAGGAAGAGCTAGATAAACTTATAAATGGTTCTAAACCAGCTACATGTATGTTAGACCCAATTCCAACAAAATTACTGAAAGAGTTGCTACCTGTAGTAGGAGAACCTCTTCTTATTGTTAATATTGTTAACCTATTCTTATATGTTAATAACTCTTCTTTTTCTTTAGGCCATGTTCCAAATCCTTTCAAGCTAGCTGTTATTAAGCCTATTATTAAGAAACCACAACTGGATCCCAGCAACTTAGCTAATTATAGGCCTATTTCAAATCATCCATTTATGTCTAAAATACTAGAACAAGTAGTTGCTGCCCAATTATGCTTCTTTCTGCAGATGAACAATGTTTTTGAAGTGTTTCAGTCAGGTTTCAGGCCTCATTACAGTACAGAAACCGCATTAGTGAAAATAACTCTTAGTTGGAACAGAACTCTTACTTTACTCTTAGTTGCTGACCAAGGGTGCATCTCGTTATTAGTATTACTTGATCTCAGTGTTGTACTTTAGACCATCGACCACAATATCCTCATAGATCGCTTAAATTCTACAGGTGTCCAGGGACAGGCTCTACAATGGTTTAAGTCATACTTAACTGACCGTTACCAGTTTGTCATATAAATGGACAGCCTTCACAAACTAGGCCAGTAAAGTATGGGGTGCCTCAAGGATCAGTTTTAAATCCTGTACACAGCAGATCTCACAACTCGACCTACAATTAGAGGGGATATAAAGTTAGCATTAGCTCTACTGTAAGATCTGGGCATTATATAGACAGCAATTTAACTTTTGAAAATCATCCCATTTCACAAAAACCACCTCTTTTATCTGAGAAATATCGCTAAGTTACGAAAAATGCTATCCATCTCAGATGCAGAAAAGCTAGTTCATGCTTTTATGACTTCTAAGCCGGATTACTGTAATGCTCTGTTCGGTGGTTGCCCAGCATCCTCTATTAATAAACTTCAGCTAGTACAAAATGCAGCTGCCAGAGTTCTTACCAGGTCTAGAAAATATGATCATATCACCCCAATTTTATCCTCCTTACACTGGCTGCCTGTTAAGTTCCGTATTGATTACAAAATATTGCTTCTTACCTATAAAGCTTTAAATAATCTAGCTCCTGTTTATCTAACCAACCGTCTGTCTCGAAATTCAAGGATCTATCTCAAAACTCAGAGATTCTAGTAGTACCTAGAATAGCAAAGTCGAGTAAAGGAGGTTGAGCCTTCTCATTTATGGCTCCTAAACTCTGGAATAGCCTTCCTGATATTGTCCAAGGCTCAGACACACTCTCTCTGTGTGCTCCACACAGGTGACCTGGCTTGACAACCCCCTGTAGAACACACTCCTCCTGTCTTAATGCACCAGACATTGTGTTAGAATATGCTCATGTAATGTGCTTTATGTAATGTCGTTGGACCTTTCATAAAATGCACACGAAGACCAGTCTGCATATAAACGCTTTATCTGTTTTATTATGTTTTTTTAACAACCTCTTGTTCTGCCCTCAGGGGAACATTGACAGTGGAACCATACTCCACCTAGTGGTTGGAGTCAAAGAAGCAACAAACATCGCATCTCTTCCCTTAAGATATTTTTCATTACTGACTTAACAGTCCAGTCATTCAATAGTTTGACTTACTATTGATAGTACTATTACTTTATAATATTGTATTAATTGAAACGTGAAGCTCCTACTTCCATCTGAAAACTTACTTTACAACTAAGGGACAGTAGAGATCTCAACATAACTCCTAAACAATTCAATTCAATTCAATTCAAGTTTATTTATATAGCGCTTTTTACAATATAGATTGTGTCAAAGCAGCTTAACAAGTTCAAGTAAAGTCCAGGTTTTAGAGTTTAGTTCAGTTCAGTGTGGCTTAAGTTTCACTGCTGAAGTTCAAACACTGAAGAGCAAATTCACCGAAGCGCAGCTCCACAGGTCCCAATCCGAGCAGGCCAGTGGCAATAGTGGCGAGGAAAAAACTTCACCAGTTGACGAAGTGAAGAAAAAAAAAACTCGAGGGAAACCAGGCTATGTTAGGCACGGTCATTTTCCTCTGGCCAAACTTCCTATGTGGAGCTGCAGTCTAGGCGCCGGCTGGAGAAGCTGGACATCCATCGTGTAAGCTGCAGGTGAGGGTAGGGCACCAGCGGGAAGTTAGGCTGGCCCACAGGATCAAACGTAGACTCGTTCGTCACTGTAGCCTTCAGGAATCAGTCTCATGCACTCCATTACTCCATGGCCACCACGGTATCAGCTCGGGATACGGCCTGGTCCAGGGTACCTTCGGATCATCTCTTCACAGGTCTAGGATCGCATCGATGGCGCTGCAAATCTGTAGGGACCTTGGGATGAGTATCCCCAGGTGGAAATAAAAAATAAAGAGAATATTTAGCGTAGCTGCTGTTCATAGTGTATTTAAACCAGAAAGAAAAGTGATTGTTATAGATGAAAATAGCAGCTATATAACAAATATGTAAAGCATATGAGAGTTTCTAACACAGTGGCTGGTGTATTAAGACAGTAGTACACTAATACACCATACCGTTATGCGACGCATTGAGTGTATGCTTTACTAAAAAGATAGGTCTTTAATCTAGTTTTAAAATGAGAGAGTGTGTCTGAGCCTCGGACATTATCAGGAAGGCTATTCCAGAGTTTAGGAGCCATAAATGAAAAGGCTCGACCTCCTTTACTCGACTTTGCTATTCTAGGTATTACCAGAAGCCCTGCGTTTTGAGATCTTAAAGAGCGGGTTGGATTGTAGCGAGACAGAAGGTTAGTTAGATAAACAGGAGCTCCGTTATTTAAAACTTTATAGGTAAGAAGCAATATTTTGTAATCAATACGGAACTTAACAGGCAGCCAGTGTAAGGAGGATAAAATTGGGGTGATATGATCATATTTTCTAGACCTGGTAAGAACTCTGGCAGCTGCATTTTCTACTAGCTGAAGTTTATTAATAGAAGATGCTGGGCAACCAGCGAACAGAGCATTACAGTAATCCAGCCTAGAGGTCATAAAAGCGTGAACTAGCTTTTCTGCATCTGAGATGGATAGCATATTTCTTAACTTAGCGATATTTCTCAGATGAAAGAAGGCGGTTTTTGTGACATGGGAGATATGATTTTCAAAAGATAGATTGCTGTCTAATATAACACCCAGATCTTTTACAGTAGAGCTAATGCTAACTTTGCATCCCTCTAATTGCAGGTCAAGTTGTGAGATCTGCTGTGTACAGGATTTAGGCCCAATAAGTAATAATTCTGTTTTGTCTGAGTTTGAGAGAAGAAAATTGTTGGTCATCCAGTCTTTAATATCTTTAATACATTGAGTTAGTTTAGACAGTTCAGATGTCTCATCAGGTTTTGTTGAAATATATAATTGGGTATCATCTGCATAGCAGTGGAAGCTGATCCCATGTCTTCTAATAATGTCTCCCAGGGGTAGCATGTATATTGTAAACAGCAAAGGGCCTAGAACTGACCCTTGAGGCACCCCATACTTTACTGGCCTGGTTTGTGAGGGCTGTCTATTTATATTGACAAACTGGTAACGGTCGGTTAAGTATGACTTAAACCATTGTAGAGCCTGTCCCTGGACACCTGTAGAGTTTAAGCGATCTATAAGGATATTGTGGTCGATGGTGTCAAATGCAGCACTAAGATCAAGTAAAACTAATAACGAGATGCAGCCTTGGTCAGCAGCTAAGAGTAGATCATTGGTTATTTTCACTAATGCGGTTTCTGTACTGTGATGAGGCCTGAAACCTGACTGAAACACTTCAAAAACAGTGTTCATCTGTAGAAAGGAGCATAATTGGGCAGAAACAACTTTCTCTAGTATTTTAGACATAAATGGAAGATTTGATATAGGCCTATAATTAGCTAAGTTGCTGGGGTCCAGTTGTGGTTTCTTAATAATAGGCTTAATAACAGCTAGCTTGAAAGGATTTGGAACATGGCCTAAAGATAAAGAAGAGTTAATAACATTAAGAAGAGGTTCTCCTACTACAGGTAACAACTCTTTCAGTAACTTAGTTGGAATTGGGTCTAACATACATGTAGCTGGTTTAGAACCATTTATAAGTTTATCTAGCTCTTCCTGTTCTATCCTGTTGAAGCACTGTAGATTATATTGATTCAGTGGAATGTTTAATGAATCTGAGGTATAATGTGGAGCAGAAAGTTTAACATCTTCTATTTTCTGTCTGAAGCCTTCTATTTTATCACAGAAGAAATTCATGAAGTCGTCACTACTAATGTGCGGAGGGATATTCTGTTCCAGAGATGACCAATTATTTGTTAATTTACCAATGGTGTTAAATAAGAATCTAGGATTGTTCTGATTATTTTCTATCAGTTTGCGGATGTGCTCGGTCCTGGCGGATTTTAGAGCCCTCCTATAGCTGGACATACTATCTTTGTACGCGATTCTAAAAACCTCTAATTTAGTTTTTTTCCACTTACGTTCCAGGGCACGAGTTGCTGTTTTGAGAGCGCGAGTATGACTGTTATACCATGGTGTAGTCTTATTCTCTCTAGCCTTTTTTAATTTAATGGGTGCCACAGTATTTAGTGTGTTAGTAAAGATAGCATCTATACTGCTGGTTACTACATCAAGGTCATTTGCGTTCGTGGGTGCATTTAGAAATATAGATAGATCAGGTAAGTTATTTGTAAATTCGTCTTTAGTGGATGGGACGATAGTTCTACCAGGACGATATATCTGTGCAGATCTGCTAATTTCAGGTAAACACAGCTTATATAATAAGAGGAAGTGGTCTGTTATGTCATCGCTTTGTGGTATAATGTCTACATCAATGACCTCAATTCCATGGGACAAGATTAGATCTAATGTATGCTTTAAGCGATGGGTTGGACCAACAACGTTTTGCTTTATCCCAAGTGATTGTAGTAAATCGGTAAATGCGAGCCCTAATGTATCGTTAGCGTCATCCATGTGTATGTTAAAGTCTCCTACAATTAGTATTTTATCAGTTTTAACTAGTACATCAGAAATAAAATCAGAAAACTCTTTTAGAAAAGTGACATAGGGTCCTGGATGTCTATATATGGTGATTAAAGCGAGAGATAACATAGTTTTTTCCCTAATATCCGGAAACATAACATTAAGTGCCAATACTTCAAAAGAGTTAAACATAAGTCCATTTCTCTGATTAACATTAAGACTATCATTAAAGATTGATGCAACTCCACCACCACGACCAGTTTGACGAGCCACGTGTTTATATAAGAATCCTGAAGGAGTTGCTTCATTTAAGCTAATATAGTCATTTTGTTTCAGCCAGGTTTCAGTGAGACAGAGTGCATTAAGATTATTGTCTGTTATTATTTCATTTATGATAAGTGCTTTAGGTGCTAGTGACCTGATGTTTAAGAGACCAAGCTTTATAAAATGTCTATTTTCACTTTTTTGCAGTTTTTCTGGTTTGATTCTTAATAGATGTTTTTTGGAGCACATAGTAAGTTTATTTCTTGAGCTAATAATACGAGGAACAGACACAGTCTCTATAGGGTTAACCTGGTATGCATTACTGTGATTTAAGTGTGACGAGCAATAGTCTATATGGCTAAAATGTGAATTTTCACTTACTAGTCAGACAGAACGAAGCATCCTGGAGATGTTGTCCGACAGGAGTTCAGCTCCAGCTCTGCTGGGGTGCAGACCATCAGGACGGAAGAGCCTAGGACGCTCCCAGAAAAGATTCCAGTTATTGGCAAAGAGCAACTTCTGTTCTTTACACCATGTTAAAAGCCATTCATTGAGAGCAAAAAGTCTACTGAACCTTTCAATTTCTCGGTGGTAAGTAGGAAGCGGTCCAGATACGATGATCTGCGAGGCAGGCGAGGTGTGTCGAACCGTCTCGATCAGGCTCCTGAAGTCCCTCTTCAGGATCTCCGTCTGCCGCAGCCCGGTGTCGTTCATCCCCACGTGGAGAATGACAGCTCCGATGCTCTCGCCAGTGCTCAGGATAGCAGGTACCCTAGCAGAAACATCCTTAACACGAGCACGGGGAAAGCAGTGAGTGCGTACGTTGTTACCTTTAGTGGAAGCAGCACGGACGTGGCGAACGATGGAGTCACAGATGACAGCCACATCGCGACCTATCTCGCAGAGGGGGGCGAAGCGGTTCTCCATGGGCAACTCGAACACAGGAGGAGGAGACGTTCTGCCCCGCGACCTGGTATTCACCTTACGTGGCTGTAACCAGGTGCAGGTGCCACGGTAGCCAGGTGCCAGTGTGACCGACCCCTGGCCAAGCCGCAGCTTCGGTGCGCTGGGACTGGACGGAGAAACACACGGGGTTGAGGTGGACGGAGTGTTAAGATTGTATCGCACACTTACCTCAGATGAGCGAGCCGCAGTCCGGGGAACATCGAGCAGGGCCCGCTGCCTCCGGATCTGCACCCGCTTCATCTCCAGAAGGCGAATCTGGTTCCCAAGCTTCTCCAGTTCCACATCCAACGCCTCCATCGCTGCTTCTTCTGCACACAAGGATGAACACGCAAGCGACATAGTACAGGGTGAAGAGCAAAGACAGTAAGTAGAGGAAGTAGCTTTAGCTGGCGGACTCACAGGCGGATGCTCGAGAGACAGAACGTTATAAAGTAGATTTGATTGTATAAATGTATTAAGAGTTTGTTCACCCTTAGTAGAAAATACAAATACTAGCGAATAGTGATGTTTTATGATAAAAAAGTGGAAATTTCAATTCTAAGCGGCGAAGCTACAAACACACACAACGAGGCAACCGTAGTAGCAGTAATGACGTCACTCGAGCATGCGCATTAGTGAAGCAAGACCCTAAACACTGTCTAACTACTCTACAACATAACTAATGAGTCACTGAGAATAACGTTTTGGTGGTCTAATCAGCCTGCCAAATCTTGACCTGTGAACTGTTTCCTCACAGCTCACAGTTGGTGTCACTATTCCTTTTATTGGCGACTCCACTGGGTTTTGCACTTGTGATGGTGCAAGTATCCTGTCTGTCTCTGTAGCTGTGCTGGTCAACGATACATAATCGTCCACATCTTCAGACCGTTGATGTGGAAAGGTCAGTTCTCTGGTTTTCAACAGGTGTCGCAGATTTCTCCTGAAGGTGTTTCCATCTTCTGTCTGGATTATGTTTGACTTGGGGTTGTTATGTTCTCTCACTACAACTGCTGGCTGCCAGTTATCTTTGACTCTTACTCTTACTTTCTCTCCTTCCATCAGCAGTGGTAGCCGTTTTGCTCCTCGGTCAAAGTACTGCTTCTGTTTCAGCTGTCTCTCTTTGATGCTGTGGTGCACCTTATCAAACAGCTGTGGCTTTAGAAGCTGTGCTGATGTTGGCAGTCTGGTTTTCAGTCTTCGACCCATGAGCAGTTGGGCCGGGAACAGTTTTACTCCATCCAAAGGTGAGTTCCTATATTCTAATAAAGCAATATAAGGATCACTATGGCTCTCTTGTGCTTTTTTCAGTAAGTTTTTTACTGTCTGAATTGCTCGCTCACTTTGTCCATTAGACTACGGCTAGAAGTAGTGTGTACAAACTCCCATCTCTCTGAAAATATCCTAAACTCAGCACTCCCAAATTGTGGACCATTGTCAGACACGACTTCATCAGGAATTCCATGTCTTGCAAACATTGATTTAAGGGCTGTTATTACTTGTCAGCTTGTCATCCCAGTGAGTTTAGCAATTTCAGGGTACTTTGAGTAGTAGTCCACACACAGCAGATAATCACTTTGCTCATAGTGAAACAGGTCTATTCCAACCTTGGCCCAGGCTCTCTCTGGAATGTCATGGCAGATGAGCGGCTCTTTTGTGTTACGTCTTCTGAATGTGTTACAAACAGCACACTTTAACACAACCTCTTCAATCTCCTTAGCCATGTTAGGCCAAAACATGATGTCTCTTGCCCATTCTTTACATTTTACGACTCCAAGATGAGCTTCATGGACTCTCGCCAACATGTCTGCTCTCAGGCTGTGTGGAACAACAAGTCGTGTGTTCTTGAAAAGTAGACCATCAACACATGTAAGTTCCTCTATGAAAGTCCAATATTTTCTGATTTCTGGTGGTACCTGTCGTATTTCTGCTGGCCATCCTTCTTGGACCCTAACTATGACCAACTGCAGTTCTTCATCTGTTGCTGTTTGTGCTCTGAATATGTTCAGTTTTTCTTCAGTGATCGGTAGTTGAGCTGCAAGCAGATGAACCTGTAGTTCATCCTCCAGGAGTTGTTCAATTTTCTCTTTCAGGTACGCTCGACTCAGCGTGTCTGCAATGTAGAGCTCCTTTCCAGGCTTGTAGCTGACCCGCAAGTCATACGGTTGGAGGCTCATTAGCATCCTCTGGAGTCTCGCTGGAGCCTTCTGGAGTGACTTCTTAAACACGGTCTCTAACAGCTTGTGGTCTCTTTCCACATGCACCGTCTTTCCATAAACATATTGTTTGAACTTCTCACATCCATACACAATGGCCAAAAGTTCTTTTTCAATCTGTGCGTACCGTTTCTGACAGTCAGTCATCGCTCTTGAGCCATAAGCTACTGGCTGTCCTTCCTGGATTAACACTGCTCCCAGACCTTCAGAGCTTGCATCGACAGATAATGTTACATCCTTTTCCACATCAAAATACTTGAGCACTGGAGCTTTGCTGACAAGCTTCTTCAGCTTTTCAAAGCTTTTCTTTTGCTTTGTTTCCCAATGCCAAGCTGTATCACCCTCCAGGAGTTTTCGGAGTGGCGCGCTCTCTTCTGAGAGATTTGGAACAAACTTAGCCAGATACTGTAACATCCCTAAGAACCTCAGCAGACCTGCTTTGTCCTCTGGCTCAGGCATGTTCTGTATGGCTCTGACCTTTTCCTGGTCTGGTTTCACTCCTTCTGCAGATAGAATGTGACCAACATATACAATCTCTGTTCTTCTAATCTTACATTTGTCTTTATTAAATTTCAGGTTGATGCCCCTGATTCTGTCCATCAGCGCTCTCAGTCTCCTATCATGCTGCTTTTCATCTTCACCCCACACTAAAATATCATCCACTATGTTCATAACTCCCTCCAAACCTTCCAGTCTCTGTGCAATGCGCTTCTGAAACACTTCTGAAGCTGACGACACTCCAAACGGAAGTCGTAAGAATCGATATCGTCCATACGGGGTGTTAAAGGTACATAACTTGGAACTTTCCTCGTCCAGCTGCACCTGCCAGAAACCATGATTGGCATCCAATATAGAGAAAACCTTCGCATTTGGCATCTCTGCCATTATCCCTTCAACTGTGCGTAGTGGATAATGTTCTCCTTTTATAGCTTTGTTCAGATCCTTAAGTGCTATCGGCACTTTCCGTGGTGGGTGAATGACTGGATTGACCTCTGGGTTAAGCTGGATGTGGTGCAGTCCTGGCATACATCCCAGACCAGTAAACACATCTTCATATTCACTCATTATGTCAGTGTTGTCTTTATCTATGTCGTACACTCTTCTGATTAGTCCTAGCTTTGTGCAGGAGTCTCTTCCAAGGATAGCAGGCGAGTCTTTCTCTATGATCTGAAAGTCTAACTCATATTCTTTGTCTTTGAAATCACACTTGAGCTTTGCTTTGCCTTTTGTCATGAGAATGTGACCAGAGTAAGTAACTAGCTTACATCCTGACTTCCTTAACTCAGCATTCTTATTTGTAATTTTTTCAAAGTCTCTCACTGACAGAACATTGCACTATGCTCCTGTATCAAGCTTCACAGTTAGCACCGTTGTTAACTTTAAGCTCTGCAGTCCATTTCTCACCATTGTTGTCCATTGTTGAGACTGTATCTAGCTGACACCTTGCTCCTGCTGGCTCACTTAGTCTGATTTCTATACTTCCCATAAACATGACATCAGCTTCCTCTGCCTGTTCAATTTCATGAACTTTTTTCTCTTTTGTTCAGGGCTTGAACTGTTGTTTTGATGACCTGCACATGCGACTGAAGTGATTCTTTAATTTGCACTGATTGCATATTTTTCCATATGCTGGACACTTCTTTGGTTCATGGATGTAGCCACACCTTTTACATTCACTTTTCTCTTTGTCAATTTCTATCTGTCTATCTAATGCTTTCTTTACTTTGGTAACTTTTATCTTGTGCACTGCCACATCTGCTTCCTCATGCAGGGCTTTCATGTGACTTTGCGTTACTTCACTTGCTCGACAGATGTCCACTGCCTTTGTCAGATCTAAATCTGTTTCCCTGAGCAGCCTAGCTCTCACAGCATCATTTATTATGCCACAGACTATTCGGTCCTTTATCAGCTCATTTGTTAGCTGTGCAAACTCACAGTCCTTCGCTTTGTTCTTCAGGTCCGTCACATAAGCATCAATCGTTTCATTTGGTCCTTGAACGCGGGTAAAGAATAAGTGTCTCAGATATGTAATGTTTTTCCGGGACTCACAGTAGCCTCTGAACATTTCTTTCAACCCATCATATCCATCCACATCTTCATCAAAAACCATCGTATTGAACACCTTTATCGCTTCATCTCCAGCAACATGAAGGAACGTCGCACATTTCACTTTCTCATTCTTCTCCATGATGGCCGTCGCGATCAGATAGAGCTCAAACTTCTGAATCCACGTTCGCCAGTTTTCTGCCAGATTTCCATCGAAGCTCAGACTATTCGGAGGCTTTAACTGCTCCATTTTTGACTTCTGACACCATGTAATATCGTTGGACCTTTCATAAAATTCACACGAAGACCAGTCTGCCTATAAACGCTTTATCTGTTTTATTATGTTTTTTCAACAACCTCTTGTTCTGCTCTTAGGGGAACATTGACAGTGGTACCATACTCCACCTAGTGGTTGGAGTCAAACAAGCAACATACATCACACTTTACATGTTTGTTTCTATGTTTGTTTATTCATTCATTCATTTTCATTTCGGCTTAGTCCCTTTATTAATCTGGGGTCGCCACAGCGGAATGAACCGCCAACTTATCCAGCATATGTTTTACGCAGCGGATGCCCTTCCAGCTGCAACCCATCTCTGGGAAACATCCATACACACCCATTCACACTCATACACTACGGACAATTTAGCTTACCCAATTCACCTATACCGCATGTCTTTGGACTTGTGGGGGAAACCGGAGCACCCGGAGGAAACCCACGCCAACACAGGGAGAACATGCAAACTCCACACAGAAACGCCAACTGACCCAGCCGAGGCTCGAACCAGCGATCAGCGACCTTCTTGCTGTGAGGCGAACGTGCTACCCACTGCGCCACTGTGAGGCCCATGTTTGTTTATATAACTGCTATTTTCATCTATAACAATCCATTTTTGCATCTCGTTTAAATACACTATGAACAGCAGCTACGCTAATTATTTTCTTTATTTTCTATTTCCACCTGGGGATACTCATCCCGAGGCCCCTACAGACTATGCAGCACCATTGATGCGATCCAAGACCTGTGAAGAGATAATCCCAATGTATCCTGGACCAGGCCGAATCCCGAGCTGATGCTGTGGTAGTTATGGAGGAATGGAGTGCATGAGACTGATTCCTGAAAGGCCACAGTGACAAACGAGTCCATGCATTGATCCTGTGGGCCAGCCTGATCTCCCGCCGATGCCCTACCCACACCTGCAGTTTTTCCACAATGGTTGTCCAGCTTCTCCAGCCTCCGGCGCCTAGACTGCTACTCCACACAGGAAGTTTGGTCAGAAGAATAATGGTTGTGCCCAACAGAGCCTTGTTTCTCTCGAGGTTTTTTTTCCCTTTACTTCGTAAATTGGTTAAGTTTTTTTCTTTCCTCGCCACTGTTGCCACTGGCTTGCTTGGATCGGGACTTGTGGAGCTGCGCTTTGGTGGATTTGCTCCTCAGTGTTTGAACTTAAGTTTCAGCAGTGAAACTTAAACCACATTGAACTGAACTGAACTAAACTGAACTTCAACTCTGAAATCTGGACTTTACTAGAACATGTTAAGCTGTTTGACACAATCTACATGGTAAAAATAAACGCTATATAAATAAACTTGAATTGAATTGAAAAGACAGATCTGTATTTGTATCATCAGAAAGAGATGCATAAATGAGAACACTAGTGAGCAGTTTATGAAGGCCATATCACTAGCACCAAGCATATCTGCAGACTCTTGATTCTCTCCTTGATTTGTTTAACTCTAAAGTTAAGAATGTCATAGATGACATTGCTCCTGTTAAAATCAGGAAGATGACTGGGAGACAGAAAGCACCTTGGACAAGATCAACTTTGATAAAGATGATGAAAAGACAGTGCAGAAAAGCTGAGCGTTTGTGGAGGAAGACAAAACTAGTAGTCCATTATAACATTTATAAAGACAGTCTTCATGCTTTTAATGTGGAACTAAACATTGCTAGGCTGACTTTTTTTCTGACCAGAATCAGAAAATCAGAGCACATCACACCTGTCCTCAGGTCTTTACACTGGCTCCCAGTTACATTCAGAATAGATTTTTAAGTATTATTACTTGTCTATAAATCACTAAATGGCCTACCTCAATACATTACAGATATGCTCACTGAATACAAACCTAATAGATCACTCAGATCTTTAGGATCATATAAATTAGAAATTCCAAGAGTTCAGTCAAAGCAGGGTGAATCGGCCTTCAGCTACTGCACCCCCGCTGCTGGAATCAGCTTCCAGAAATGATCAGATGTGCTCCAACATTAGTCACATTCAAACCAAGACTGAAAACACATCTGTTTAGCTGTGCCTTTACTGAATGAGCACTGTGCTACTGTAGGTCCGACAGATGGCACTATTATTCATTCATTCATTTTCTTTTCGGCTTAGTCCCTTTATTAATCTGGGGTCACCAAAGCGAAATGAACCGCCAACTTATCCAGCATATGTTTTACGCAGCGGATGCCCTTCCAGCTGCAACCCATCTCTGGGAAACATCCACACACACTCATTCACACACATACACTACGGACAATTTAGCCTACCCAGTTCACCTATAGCGCATGTCTTTGGACTTGTGGGGGAAACCGGAGCACCCGGAGGAAACCCACGCCAACACGGGGAGAAAATGCAAACTCCGCACAGAAATGCCAGCTGATCCAGACGAGGCTCGAACCAGTGACCTTCTTGCTGTGAGGCGATCATGCTACTTACTTCGCCACCGTGCAGCCCTGGCACTATTATATCATTCTTTTCTTTTTCATTCTTTTATAACCTGTTTTAACACATTTTAATCTGTTCTTATCTGTTTTTATATTATTTGTTTTTATTTTTTATAAAGTATTTTTTATTCCTGATTATGTGAAGCACTTTAAATTTCCACTGTGTAGGAAATGTGCTATATAAATAAACTTGCCTTGCCCATTGATAACAGCTCTGTAAAATCATCAATAAAAGGTGGAGAATATTTTGGAGGTCTGCAGATAATGATCAGTAAAATGCGTGGAGCAGCCTTTAGTGATCTACTCAGATATTCAAAGGACAAATAGTCACCAAATGACACTTGTTTACACTCATAGACATCTTTAAACAGACCAGCAATGCCTCCACCTCTCCTATTAGCTCTGCAAACACTCATAATATCAAAGTTAGGAGGGGCTGCTTCATTCAGGACTGCTGCACTACAATTGTCATCTAGCCAAGTTTCATTTAAAATAATAAAATCGAGGCAATAAGTACATTACTGATACTATGCTGGCTGATTTGCATGTTGATTCTAATCGAGAGCCGTTTATGTTTCATTTAGTTAACTGTTAGATTGTGCAGTATTTACCATGTGTTTTTCTGTCATTTCAAAATGCCACTTTATTTTCACTTTGTGCCACTCTTTCAGTTAATGTGTTTGTGGGACAGTACGTGTATGTGTGTCAAACATTTTGGTGAATTACATTTGTTTGGGCTGGTTATATATTTGAAAAAAAAAGAGAAAATGATCACTTTAGCATTGACGATGCTCCATTTCAACAGCAGAAGATGCCGTCATTTATTTTAACGTTTTTCACTTTAAAAATCACACATGTACTGGGTAATTAAATTAAATCATAACAGCCAAATGAATCAGCCTACTGCAAAAACGACTATTTATTTTTTCACTTTGAAACAAAATAATCATTAAATAAAATATGGAGATATGATGGAGCAGGTATCTCCACAGATGTATGAAGCTACTTTAAACACTTTTTTTTTTAATTGATAGAAAACGGGGGATTTGGTGCAGTAGATGTACTGTAGATGGCGGTAAAGCCCCCAAAACGTACCGGCCTGTCAGGGAGAAGAAGATGCAAGATGGCCGCGCGCATTACAGTTGTGAAACATCTCCACTGTGCACTCCTAATTACAAAATTGAGCTGTTTGTCGTCGGGATTAAGAAGATGCTTAGCCATGTCATACTCAGCATCTCATAAGGAATTCACATCTAAAAGAGTACGGCGGAAGTTTATCGACTTTTTCAGGGAAGGTTATGAACACCGGGTGGTTCCGTCCTCCTCCGTACGCCCGAGAGGAGACCCGAGTCTGCTGTTCGTCAATGCAGGAATGAACCAGGTACACAAACTACACTCACACTAATATGATAACATGGAGCATAATGACAAATAACAGCCATGCCAAAACTCTGTTTTAGACACGTACGATGGTGATTCTATATGACAGAGAAATGTTGGGTTTACATTTTGGATATTATTATCTTGTAAAAGCAAAAATCAATCTACAATCTTTCTTCTTAGATAATTTGTAAAAAATATAATTAATAATTAATGAATCATGTTTAGTCTTCTAAATATACTATGCTACAACTACCAAAATTAGCCATGGTTTTAATGCAAACAGAAACAGGTAACCACAAATTAACCAACACGTTGTTTATATAATTATATTATATAAATATTAACATAATTAAGTCAGCATATTTTATAGGTAACTTACAGGAAGACCTTATTTTAAGTTTCATCATGCATTAACAATAATAAAAAGAAGGTTAATACATGAAGTCCTACTTAAAATTTCTCTAATGTGTAAGGTGTGTTGTGATGATGTGCTTTTGTTAACAGTAACCTCCAGAATAATATTTAATTTATTTTTTAATTCTGTTTTAGTTGCTTTTTGATCTCAAAAAAGCAATGTTCATGGTCTGTGCTGTCCAATAGTTTAAACCGATTCTGCTGGGCTGTGCGGACCCTCGCAGTGAGATGATCTCGTACAGGCGGGTGGTGAACAGTCAGAAGTGTGTCCGTGCTGGAGGCAAACACAATGACCTGGAGGATGTGGGGAAGGACGTTTATCATCACACCTTCTTCGAGATGCTTGGGAACTGGTCGTTTGGGGATTACTTTAAGGTTTAGTCAATAATTTAATTATTTTAATTAAGCTTTTTCTCCTTTATTATCATATCTGGACACTTTATATGCCCTGAATAAAAATTTATTTAGGTATTCATGCAAAAAAACAACAACGAGTTTTGTCTTGTTTATAATCCAAATATATTAAAAAAATCGTAAATCAAGAAGCATTTTCTAGATAAGTCATTACTATTTATGAAAACAAAGCAATATTTCTTTAAAAGTTAAGTTGGTTTTTCCCTAAAACAAGCTAAATAATCTGAAAATGGGGTAAGAAGCTAAATCTGATTTCAAACCAAAAACAAGTTATTTTACTTACTCAATTGACATTGTTTCACTTGTCTTAAGAGGAATAAAATGATTTATAATCTGATTGTATTATAAGGGGTCTCGGGGTGCTGGAAGGAAAATATGTGAAGGGTAGAAAAAATTGAATGTATTCTTTTACAAATCATTTGTATTTTGCCAAGAAATTCTTGCACTTTTGTCTAAAAATCGCATTCTTTCACAAAAATGTTACATTCCCCCTAGGGCTGGGTGATTAATTGAAATGAAATCACAAACACGATTAAGCAAAGCTGTGATTGTCATGCACATCTTGGGTGGGAAGCACAGTTCTGTGATCAGTAGTAAATCTCGTCCAAAGGCTAGAGGGCTCTCTCACAGAAACTCCAAATACACAAAGAAGAAACCCAGGAAATCCCTATAGTGTTGCATTATAAAGAGAAGATTGAACTTTTTATACAGCCTATATTTTAACTGCTTTCATTGATTCAACGAGACTTATAATCACACCACAACAGAATCATCTCACAGAAGGATTTATTTCAAACACTTAGTTATGAAGTGAGTTTGGAGTAAAATGTTTTAAAAAGAGCTGTCATTATCATAATCTGATTACTTTGATTTTGAATGCAGTTTTGTGTAGCTTGTCAGTGAACTACGACTGTTTAGTAAATGCTGCCCCATCTGCATGCATGCATCCCCAAGCTGGAGGTTTATTTACTGTGCTTGAAAAATGCCTTAGATTAACCGCTTAGCCCTAATCCCACCCAAAACTCTGCGTTATTTTCTAAAAGTGTTATTTTCGCGCAAAACAGCATTGTTTTCTTTTGTGTTCCTCGCTCAAAAAACGATACACTCTCTTCCATAGTATAGCAAATATTTTTGCGTTCTCTCCCAAAACCTTTGCGTTCAACCAAAATCATTGCAGTTTCTCTAAAATAACCTTCACATTCGCTCGCAAAACGTGGTGTGTTCACTTCCAAGTATTAGAAGTTTCCCTAAAAACTCATTATATTCTTCTTTGAAAGTTTTGTGTTCGTCCAAGAATCTTTTCATTCCTTCACTCATCTTTCTTACATCTCTTTAGGAGCTCCACATTTGAATGTTTTTTTTTAATCATTTATGACACAGGTGGAAGCCTGTGCGATGGCCTGGCGTCTTTTAACGGAAGAGTACGGTATTCCTGTGGAGCGCCTGTACGTCTCGTACTTCTCTGGAGATCTGGCGAACGGTCTGCCTGCTGATGAGGAGACACGGGACATCTGGCTGAGCATGGGGTACAGATACTGGACTAAACTGACAAATACATTTTTACAGTTTGTTTTTCTGTTGAAGATTCATTGATTTTTATTTTATTTATTTTTATTATTATTTTTTTTTTGTGTGAAATTGTCATGCAGACTGACGCCGGATCATGTGTTGCCATTTGGGATGAAGGATAACTTCTGGGAAATGGGTGAGACGGGCCCGTGTGGCCCCTGCACGGAGATTCACTACGATCACATCGGAAACAGGAACGCAGCCTCACTGGTCAATGCAGACAGTCCAGATGTAGTGGAAATCTGGAACCTGGTATTCATGCAATATAACAGGTTAGAAAAAGATTTTTTTTTTTACATTTTTTAAATAAAGTCTGCGTGAACCGGAAGCTGCAACCATTTTTTTTTTATTCATAATGTGACGCAGTTCCTAGAGAAATGTAATATTAAGTGAGTAAACCGTGGCCGTGGCTTGTTTTTTTCTGCTGTGTAGACGTTTCATTTAGAAAGATAGGGAAAAGGGTTTTGGGAGAGTTATTACAACCTAACAGACACCCCCTCCCCATCATTTCTGTTTGTCTCCAAGTGACAGTTCACCTCAAAATCACATAATCTGAGAATTTAACTGAAAACAAACAGGAAGTGCATTTTCAGATTTTAATTTTAGATTACAAGTAAATCAAACATTTTTTTTCTCTTATTGTCCTGCGCAAATAATTTGTTCACCACAAAACTAGCAATGTGAGCTAACAAAATCATATGGTTAGTTTTGATTTCTTTTGTACTTTAATAAAATATAGTTTAATTCAACAGCATAGTTTACACACACTTAAACCCCAAGATCTGTAATACTCACACTTTAGTGGTTTTCAACATTTTTTTCTTTTTTTTTTCTTTTTTTTTGACATTCTGCAGGATATCTTCATTTGTGTTCAAACTAGTTTGAAACAAGTGAAAAGTGAGTAAATGATGACATAATTAAATTTTTGGGGGGTGAACTGTCCCTTTAAGTAGCTTATTAGAAACATGTTTTTTAAGTAAACACAAGAGCTTCAGAGTTTTGAGTTTTCGTGATGGATAAGTCTTTTACCTTTGCTTTGGAAGCAAAATATGTTTACTATATTTCTACTGTTACTCCCCCCCCCATAAGCAAGCATTATTATCTAAAACTTGTTCAGTGAGGATAGAATTGTTCATTCTGTAGCTAATTTAGACTCTACAGTGTTTCCTTCCTGATTGAATCTTTTTTTGAACAAACTGAGACAATACTTTAGTGATCCATTGCTGCATTACTTATTATTGGGTTATTTAAACCAATTGTTTCAACAAATAACATAATAAATCACTCATTTGTCTGCCTCTGTGTTACAGAGAGAGCAATGGTAGTCTGCGAGCTCTGCCCCAGTGCAGTGTGGATACTGGGATGGGTTTGGAGAGGCTGGTGACCGTGCTGCAAGGCAAACGCTCCAACTACGACACAGACCTTTTCACACCTCTATTATCTGCCATCCACCAGGTCTCTACCCTTCATTTAAAGTGACAGTTCACCCAAAAATGAGATGTCTGTCTTCGTTTGCTCACCCTCCACTTTTGAAACCATTGACTTCCATATTATTTTTTGTTCCTATGATGGATGTCAATGGCTGCTTTTTTCCAACATTCTTCAGAAAATCTTGTTTTGTGTTCAACACAAGTAAGAAATTCATAGCTGTTAACAACCACTTATGTGTGAGTAAATGAAGGAATTTACATTTTTGGGTGAACTATCCCTTTAACTTTTTACAGCAATAAAATTCTGTCTTCAATACCAACATATCTGTATTGTATGTGTGTGCAGTGCTCCAAGGCTCCTGCGTATCATGGCAGAACCGGAGCGGGTGATGTAGCTCAGCTGGACATGGCCTATCGGGTCGTGGCGGACCACATCCGAACAATCTGTGTGTGTATCGCTGACGGAGTTTACCCAGGCATGGCAGGCGCTGAGTGAGTTCAACTCGGCCTCATTTATGCCTATTGTTACACATTAAATCCCATTTATTGTCACATCACCAGCAGAACAACGTATGCTATGATAAGTGAAAAGCTTAGTTCTGGGCTTTGGACAGTGGAAAATACAGTGACAAACATTTGAGACAATATACAGGATGCAAATATGCTAAATAAAATAACATACTTTTAAGAAGATATACATTTCAATTCAGTCTGTACATGAATAGAGAATAAATATGTAAAAATGCATGCACATATAGATGCCAATACACAAGTGGTGTGCAAGACAAAATGTAACATAATACACCTTCAACATATTGAGCATACATTCGACCTCACAAGCTTTTACGCAAAGCAATCTGATCCAATGCATTTTACGGCAACTTCTCGAAGTGTTAGAAAGTGGACAAGCCTGAATGGTTCAGACCTCGATTTGTCAAGAGCTATGTTTCAATCCACCTATTTTTCTGTGCGTTTTGGATATGCGCATAAAAAAAACGGTTGAGGGAAACGCCAAGATGCGCATCAATTTTGAAAATGCGCATAAAAAAATGTATGTGCATAACTGAGTAGGATAAACTTTTTAACCGATATACATAAATGTGATGTAAACACTTTTACCAAACAAATTCCAGTATGTGCATTAAAAAAGTCATGTGATTTTGTTATAAGAGATCATGTAATGATAAAAATGTGTGGGAATGGACAAACCAAGTGGCTGACCACAATGTAACGCATCTGAAATGTTGTTTTGATCATTCTAAATCGCCTTAACTATTTCAGGATTAGTGTTATTATATTATTAATTACCTCCAGAATAGTCAAGAGCGATTGTGCTCAGGTCTGTGCTCACGCCTTCAAACGCCACCACGTGATAATTGCGTATTAGCGTTTGTCTTCTGAGGCACAACTCATTTATTAAATAAGGAAAAGATTCACGCAGCTTCTCCAACTGCAGCAAAATTCCGTTTTTACTTTTGATATTTGGTGCCAGTTAATCAAGAAGTGACGATTTTGTTCTCTTTGACTCGTTGGATGGAAATGCTGCTTTATTCGCACGTCTTTTATGCGATATTCCAGTTTTGCGCATACATTTAATTTGCATCTTTGGATGGAAACATAGTTATTGTTCACTTGTGATCAAATCAACAAAAACACCTTAAGGCCAGGTGTAGATGCACCTTTTGAATCATATTATTGATATGATATTCAATAATTAATATATTGTGGTAATGGACATGCACAATATTGATATCGTGGGCACCTTCAAAATACCATGAATAATGAGTTTTTATACATACTTTTAAAGTGCTTTTCAGGATAATCAGATTGTTGAACTGTCAGTGGTTGTTCATCACAGCACCAAATAATGACGACTTAATAGGCGATTTATTTTTAAACGTGAACAGATTCACATGTTAATCTGAAAATTCTGTGTCCCTTTATAGGACTTTGTTCGATAACTCTGCACAATAAGGCTCTATTTGTTAACATCAGTTAGTTTAAAGTCAGTGTAATGACGGCTACGAAAGACTTTTAGTCTTATGTGATGCTAATTTCTTATTTAATGCCTAATAGCACATTAAAATCAAACGTTGTAATCGTTTTATTAAATGGAGTTTATAATGCAGTTTAAATTCACTTGTATCATGCAACTGTAGAAATCACTCTTTCATCTCTCTGACACTTTTTTTTAACTGACACTTGTACCAGTTTGCACATTTGCAACAGACAATTTCTTACAATCTCTCCATATCCCTAGAAAACAAAATGCACTTCTGAATGTGCTTCAGGTGAGTGGGCTTGACAAACCACCTGTAGAAACACTCTTCTCTCTATATGCACCAGACACTTTACTTAAACTCCATTATACAAGGACTCAATAAGGAAAGCAATGTTTACCTGTGAATGTACCACAAATGTACCACAGTCTTGTGTTCATATTTATGGTTATGTTTATTTCGTTCCACTTTATATCCACACATGTAGCGGAATGACAATAAAACTCAACTTGAACTAGTTAATATGAAATTATGTGTGTGTGTGATATATAGGTAGGTGTGTGTGTGTGTGTGAAAAAAAATAAATAAATAAAATAAAAAAAAAAAATAAATAAAAAATATATATATATATTCCTAGATGTTGATTTTGAATGCACTAACATTTACCAGTGAGTCTTGTAAAGCCTTACCTATTGCACTTTCTAATTCAATTCAATTCAATTCAAGTTTATTTATATAGCGCTTTTTACAATGTAGATTGTGTCAAAGCAGCTTAACAAGTTCAATTAAAGTCCACATTTTTGAGTTTAGTTCAGTTCAGTTCAGTTTAGTTCAGTTCAGTGTGGCTTAAGTTCCACTGGTGAAAGTTCAAACACTGAAGAGCAAATCCACCGAAGCGCAGCTCCACAAATCCAAGCAGGCCAGTGGCAACAGTGGAGGAAAAAAAACTTCACCAATTGACGAAGTGAAGGGAAAAAAAACCTCGAGAGAAAGCAGGCTATGTTAGGCATGGTCATTTCCTCTGGCCAAACTTCCTATGTGGAGCTGCAGTCTAGTCGCCGGGCTGGAGAAGCTGACATCCATCGTGTAAGCTGCAGGTGAGGGTAGGGCACCAGCAGGAGGTTAGGCTGGCCCACAGGATCAAACGTAGACTTGTTCATCGCTGAAGCCTTTCAGGAATCAGTCTCATGCGCTCCATTCCTCCATGGCCACCACGGTATCAGCTCGGGATACGGCCTGGTCCGGGATACCTTCGGATCATCTCTTCAGAGGTCTAGGATCGCATCGATGGCGCTGCAAATCTGTAGGGACCTCGGGATGAGTATCCCCAGGTGGAAGTAGAAAATAAAGAGAATATTTAGCGTAGCTGCTGTTCATAGTGTATTTAAACCAGAAAGAAAAGTGATTGTTATAGATGAAAATAGCAGTTATATAACAACAATGTAAAGCATATGAGAGTTTCTAACACAATGGCTGGTGTATTAAGACGGAAGGAGTACACTAATATACCATACCGTTATGTGATGCATTGAGTGTATGCTTTACTAAAAAGAAAAGTCTTTAATCTAGTTTTAAATTGAGAGAGTGTGTCTGAGCCTCAGACATTATCAGGAAGGCTATTCCAGAGTTTAGGAGCCATAAATGAGAAGGCTCGACCTCCTTTACTCGACTTTGCTATTCTAGGTACTACCAGGAGCCCTGCGTTTTGAGATCTTAAAGAGCGGGTTGGATTGTAACGAGACAGAAGGTTAGTTAGATAAACAGGAGCTAGATTATTTAAAGCTTTATAGGTAAGAAGCAATATTTTGTAATCAATACTGAACTTAACAGGCAGCCAGTGTAAGGAGGATAAAATTGGGGTGATATGATCATATTTTCTAGACCTGGTAAGAACTCTGGCAGCTGCATTTTGTACCAGCTGAAGTTTATTAATAGAAGATGCTGGGCAACCAGCGAACAGAGCATTACAGTAATCCAGCCTAGAGGTCATAATACTTTTGCAATTTAATTTACTCTCTAAGTAAGTACACTAATTATTTTGGGGGGTTATTATATCTGTTCAAGTAACCTTATTTGGAGGTTAGATCAATATTTTTTGGTAATATTCAAAAGTATTATAACTCTTCTAATATGTAAACGTTCTACAATATGCTGTCTTTGTGATAGGCTGGTGTTAAGACGTATCTTGAGACGTGCGGTTAGGTTTTCTACAGAGGTGCTGCAGGCTCCCCAGGGTGCGCTGGCAAGCCTGGTGCCCACTGTAGCTCATATACTGGTAAGAGGATGATTCTACTGGGTTATTTCTGTCATCACTGCAGTGTGTCTGAGCTTTCATATTCATTCTGTTTTCACTTTTGTCAGGGTGATGCCTATCCTGAGCTGAACACAGAGTCTGAGCGAGTAAGCATGCAACAACAAAAAAAAACTGTTACATTTACATCTTCTTTTGAGCTTTCTGTGCATCAAAGAATGCTGCTTTTTTTGCCACTAAAATCACCAAGGTTATAAAAATGTTTCACACATTTTACTGTGCTTTTTTTATTTTCTAAAAAAAAAAACTAACCCATAACTTTTCATTTTGAAGCGGCATGGTGGCTCAGTGGTTAGCACTGTCACTTCACAGCAAGAAGGTTGCTGGTTCAAGTCCCAGTTGGGCTATTTGCCATTTCTGTGTGGAGTTTGCATATTCTCTCCATGTTCGTGTGGGTTTCCTCCGGGTGCTCCGGTTTCCCCCACAGTCCAAAGACGTGCTATAAGTGAATTGGATTAACTAAATTGGCCGTAGTGTGCAAGTGCGTGTGTGAACGTGTGTATGGGTGTTTCCCAGTACTGGGTTGCAACTGGACGGGCATCGGCTGCATAAAACAAATGCTGGAATAGTTTTTTAATTTATTTTTTAATCCTATTGGGTTGATTAAGAGCACATGCTAAACTTTGTTCTTCCTCTATAGATCATGGATCTTGTTAATCAGAATGAAGCCCACTTTCTGTCCTCGCTGAAGCAGGGCAGGAGGGTGATTGACAGGACTCTCAGCAGCATGGATGAAAACTCTTCTGTTTTTCCTGGTAAAATCTATTACAAACCAGTTACAAGTGATATAATTAATATTGCATTGCAATATATTGCATTCCCTTCTCTTTTACCTGAGCAGTGTCTGCAGTGTTCTACCCTCTGTGTCCATTATATTTCTATTAATCAGCCTCGGTTGCCTGGTCCTTATATCGTAACCTGGGCTTTCCTCTGGATCTCATTGACCTAATGCTAGAGGAAAAAGGCAAGATTGTTGATAAAAAGGAAGTGGAGGTGCTGGAAGATGAATATGAGAAGGTACTTGCATTAGCATTTATACTAATATTAGTCTTCTTCCTTAATCCAGAATGTGATTGCTGAATGTATGATTAGCTATATTTCTATCCAAAAATGCGAATTGAACTTATGCGGGATATCGCAAATAAAGTACTGTTTCCATCCAATGACTTCAATCGCTTTCTGATAAACTGGTGCCAAATATCAAAAAGAAAAACTAAATTTGCCATGGTAGGAGAAGCCATTGTGAGCCTTTTTTCTTTTATAATAAATAAATTGTGCCTCAGAAGACGAAATCCAGTTGAACGTGTGGTGTGGTGGCAGCGTATGATGCTGTTTGGGAGTGCAGACGCTCAAGACAGTTCTGGTTGGTAATAATACCGAACTACTTTGCTGAGGGATTTTCGAATGACTGAAACATCATTAAAATTTCCATGATGCATTTTTATGTGATATTTTAAAATGCGCTTAAAAATAGATGGATGGGAACATGGCTATAGACTTGTTTATGGATTGTTTTTTTGTGTATAAGGGCTAATCAGAGTTGTATTTTTCCTCAGTTGGGGCTTCAGTCAGAGGAGGATGAAGGAGAAAAGCTGAACCAGCTGGATCTTCATAGTCTGGCGGAGCTACAAAGCCGAGGAGTTACTCACACAGACGACTCTCTGAAATACTGTTACAGCCTGGGGTCCGATGGACAATACGGTACTGGAGAGTGAAAAGATCATGTTTGAAAATCAGTGAAATCTTTAAAAGTGTTTCCTCCTGACCACACATGGCTCTAACAGTTTATATAATGAAGTAAACGGCATGCTAAAGAACACACCGAATGCAGATTAGCTAACAAATTCTATATATAATTTTTTACACCAATTACCACCTCAGAACATATTTGTCTCTCCAAGTACCACTATAATAACCAGCATTAATATGCAGTAGTGTAGTAGGACTAATTAATCAGCTGCAGCTCTACAAAAATAAGTATCACAAAAATAAGGCAGTATTATTCCTAATATAAAATTGTATTATTGTCAGCCACTTTAAAAATTGTATATAAAGTTTGAATATTAACACTGCACTGAATATTAACACAGCACGAATATGCAAATCACCTCCAAAGGAACATGCCATAAGCAATCAGAAGACCTGAGGGACTGCATGGCAACATACTTGGCACACGAATGCCAATGCAAACAAAGCTCCAAAACCACATACTGTACCACTTGCTAAACAATCAGCATACCTCAGAAACCACACAGCACTACACAACACTCACTAACACTTTGAACACCTTACGAAGTAATTGGCAACATATTAAAAGCATTAAAAAAAACACAGAAATTCATGTTAAGCTTTAAAAATTTAACAGAACAGAATTTTTTAAAATACACTCAATATTTTGAAGACTGTTTCCCAGTACTGGGTTGCGGCTGGAAGGGCATCCGCTGCCTAAAAAACATATGCTGGAATAGTTGGCGGTTCATTCCGCTGTGGCGATGCCTGATAAATAAAGGACTACGCCGAGGGAAAATGAATGAATTTTGAAGACTTGACCACAGAACTTGCATTACAGCTGGTTGAGATGCAGTATAAGATTAAACAAAAATCTCAACTCTTTTGCTCTTTTAGTGTTTGAGCCTTGCAAAGCATCTGTCCTGGCACTGTACTGTGATGGGTCACTGGTTTCAGAGGTGCGTGAGGGTCAGCACTGCGCTGTGATCCTGGACCAGACCAGCTTTTATGCAGAGCAGGGCGGACAGGCCAATGACCAAGGTTACTTCACCAAGGATGGGCTGCAGGTTCTTTATCACCTCCCATCTGAGATGTCTTATTTTTATGTATTTGATACTGGGGCAAGATTAAAAGACTAAGTTTGAGGTTATGTTTTCAGGATGTGTTGTTCCCTGTAAAGTGTGTCCATCTCGCTGGGGGTTATGTCGTACACCAAGTCACCGCAGCAGAGACTTTGAGAACTGGAGATCAAGTGCATCTTCACGTGGATGAGGTGGGAATTCTTGCCGTACATTTTACTGTCACAGATGACAAGGATGAATATAATTAGCACTGTCATCATTTAAAATACAGTATATAGTCAAACATTTCTTTGTCTTTCATGGAAAAAAATTCATATAAAATAAATAGCACTATGTAAAGATAAGTGTCCAACAATGAAGATAAATCATATATATTATTAAGAGTTGTTTTTCTTGCCATGTTGGTACAGTTTAGTAAAAAGTTTAAAAAACAGTGAAAGAGCTGCTAAAGTTAGTGACCCCTTATAATTTCAGACTACAATTTTGTTTAAAAAAAATAACCTTTTTTTTTACTGCCTATTTGTCAACTACACAAATACCTTTTGGTAAATATTGCATTTCCAACTGTAGGCTTGGCGCCTGGGCTGCATGATAAATCACACCACCACCCATGTGCTAAACTTTGCTCTGCGAGAGCTCCTAGGTCCCATTGTCTGCCAACGAGGGTCTCATTGCAGTGCGAATCGCCTACGCTTTGACTTCAGTGTGAAGGTACAACGTCTGAATGGCTGCCTCAATGATTTAATGATTTCCAAAATGGCTAATGCTTGTTTATGTACTTGTTTTAAAGAGCTCACTGACTGTGTCTGAGCTGCAGCAAGTTGAGGACTTAGTCCTGAATATCATTCATCAAAATGCAGATGTATACGTAGAGGAGGTTCCTCTGTCGAGCGCTAAACAAATTGCGGGACTAAGGACTGTAGATGAGGTATTTTGGAATGGCTTGATCATCAGCCCTAGGAACCATCTGATATCAGTGACAATCCTGTAACAAGTTTTGACCACATTGTTTGTTTGTTCCAGCTCTATCCAGACCCAGTGCGAGTGGTGTCCGTGGCTGTGCCTGTTTTGGATCTGCTTGCCTCAGAAACAGCCAAACAAACTTCAGTTGAGCTCTGCTGTGGCACGTAAGGCTCTTCTCCTTTTTTGGACTGGGGTAGCCAAGCCAGTTCTCAGGGGCTACTTTCACATGCAGGCTTAAATCTGGGACAAACCAAGCTGACAGTCGGCCGTTGGGCAGTGTCAGGCCGTCTGTGCAGCTAGTTTGTTTGGTGTGTTCCACACGTCACAATTCAGCATGTACATTAGTGTCGTTAATTGGCGAAAGAGAGCACCTTAATTGTCAAAAAAAGGGACTACGAAATCAAGTAAATGAATCAAGCAAAGATGCAACACAAACAATTTTGTTGCATTTCTTAAATATTTGCTAACAGAATGAATTATTCGATTATCAGACATATTTGCATGAGCGAATCCCTTCATGGTGAGTGACAAGTATTGTGATGATACCCAAGGCAGCTTTTATTTGCACTTTGTATGCACGTATCATGTTCTGGTTTCCCTTTGTGGAATGAAAAATCAGGCCACTGTACCCTAGGGGTGTGGAGAGTCAGCTTGTGTCAGTCAGCTTTTGTTTGGTGTGTTCATGAGCAGCTTTTTGATCCAGACGGGACCAGACATGGACAGTGCGAAGCGACAACAGAGTTGGTTTTTACAGCAAGTTCATTGATGTCGGCTTGGTGTGTCCTGGGCTGCATCCAAAATCTAAAAATAGAGTTAGGAAGGAGGCTAAAAAGAGCAATTCAGATCGAATCATAGGCTCTCTGCTGCAATGTCTTCATTTGACCAATTGTGGGTGCACTGTAGTGTGGTCAAATGTCTCACAAAGCAGCGACACAACAAGTCATCTAACTAAGCTTTCAATTCAGCACTTGATTAACTGGTAATACTGTGTTTTTGAAGAATTTATGCTAAAGAAAATCTGCAGTGTTGTATCTCTCCAGGAACAGTGTTGGCTACCCTTACTTTAAGGCATACCACCAATACATTCAACATTTTTCAAGCTACAAACCAAGCTCACTAGTATGTTGTTGTTTCATTAGGCATTTATTGAGGACGGGAGCAATTAAGGACTTTGTCGTTGTATCTGAGCGACAGATAGTGAAAGGCATTTGCCGTATCGTTGCCTTTACTGGAGATGACGCCATAAAGGTTTGAAGAACCATTCATTCATTCATTTTCTATTCGGCTTAGTCCCTTTATTAATCTGGGGTCGCCACAGCGGAATGAACCGCCAACTTATCCAGCATATGTTTTTACGCAGCGGATGCCCTTCCAGCTGCAACCCATCACTGGGAAACATCCAAACACACTCATTCACACACATACACTATGGACAATTTAGCTTACCCAATTCACCTATAGCGCATGTCTTTGGACTTGTGGGGGAAACCGGAGCACCCGGAGGAAACCCACACGAACAAGGGGAGAACATGCAAACTCCACACAGTAATGCCAACTGACCCAGCCGAGGCTCGAACCAGCGACCTTCTTGCTGTGAGGTGATTGTGCTACCCACTGCGCCACCATGTCGCCTATTTGAAGAACCAAATCTATTATTTTGTACTAGTTCGGTTTCTGTGATACTAACTGGTCCTATGACCCAGGCTCGAGAGGCGGGCCAAGCCTTGCAGGAGGAGTTGGAGTCTCTGGTGGCTCGGATGGGATTGTCAAACACCTTGTCTATTCAACAAGCAAAGCAGCTCTCCAAAGAGGTTGGCCTCCTAATGAATGTACGTAACTATTCATAACAACTCATTGTTTATTGTCGATTCTGTCCACGATGTAGCAGTTTTGATTTGTTTATGCAGTTGAATCTAGTTATTAGAAATTAGTTATGAAATCTATTATGTTTATAAATGTGTCCATTTAACGGAACTTGGGAAATAATTAATTTCACAGGAGGACTAAAAACTTTGTCTTCAACTGTATCATTTGTACAATGTCTTTTAGGCTGTTGATATCACACCTATGCCACACTGGAAGAGACTAGAGTTGCAGACTCATCTGAAAGCAATGCTGAAGAGCAGCAATAACGCCATTCGAAAGTTGGAGATCAAAGAGGTAGATTTGAGATTATAATGCCCATCTAATTATGCCAAAAGAGGTCTATTATACCAAGGTGGTTGGTTTCTTGTGGCTTCTGTTTCAGGCTGCCTGGAAAGCCAAAGAGCTGCTGGACAAACACTCCAATAAACCTGTCGTGGTGGATTTGATCCAGACTGACTCTATTTCAGTAAGTATGGCCCAACCAAAACTTATTCATACACCTTCAACATTCATTCATTTTCCTTCAGCTTAGGCCC
This sequence comes from Danio choprae, assembly GCA_903798125.1. Taxonomy (NCBI): domain Eukaryota; kingdom Metazoa; phylum Chordata; class Actinopteri; order Cypriniformes; family Danionidae; genus Danio; species Danio choprae. The sequence continues at coordinate 645,612 of CAIGQW010053975.1, read as the reverse complement.
AATCCCAATTCTACCCCTAAGCCCTTCCCCTTACCCCTACCCCTCATTTTGTTCGTTTGTGAAGAGGTAGGGGTGTTCCAATTCTCTTTAGCTTGAAGGCGTAGGGCTAAGGGTAAGGGCTATATAGCCCTTCAAACAGAAGATTTTTCAGGACCACAATCGAACCAAGGGGTAAGAAAATTTTCATGAATACAACCTTTACAACAGCAGAATAGCTGCACATGGAAGTAAGGAGATGCACAAATTAGGATTTTTTGTCATTATTACGAATTTCTACAACAAACAAGCATATGTTTTAATACAGTCGTGGCCAAAAGTTTTGAGAATGACACAAATATTAGTTTTCACAAAGTTTGCTGCTAAACTGCTTTTAGAACTTTGTTTCAGTTGTTTCTGTGATGTACTGAAATATAATTACAAGCACTTCATACGTTTCAAAGGCTTTTATCCACAATTACATGATATTTATGCAGAGAGTCAGTATTTGCAGTGTTGGCCCTTCTTTGTCAGGACCTCTGCAATTGAACTGGCCATGTCAAATCCTGATTAATAGCAACCCATTCTTTCATAGTTGGAGTTTGTCAGAATTAGTGGGTTTTTGTTTGTCCACCCGCCTCTTGAGGATTGACCACAAGTTCTCAATGGGATTAAGTTCTGGGGAGTTTCCAGGCCATGGACCCAAAATTTCAACGTTTTGATCCCCAAGCCACTTAGATATCATTTTTGCCTTATGGCACGGTGCTCCATCATGCTGGAAAATGCATTGTTCTTCATCAAACTGTTGTTGGATTGTTGGAAGAAGTTGCTGTTGGAGGGTGTTTTAGTCCCATTTTTTTATTCATGGCTGTGTTTTTGGGCAAAATTATGAGTCAGCCCACTCTCTTGGATGAGAAGCAACCCCACACATGAATGGTCTCAGGATGCTTTACTGTTGGCATGACACAGGACTAATGGTAGCACTCGCCTTTTCTTCTCTGGACAAGCCTTTTTCCAGATGCCCCAAACAGTCGTAAAAAGGGGCTTCATCGGAGAATATGACTTTGCCCCAGTCCTCAGCAGTCCATTCCCCACACTTTTTGCAGAAAATCAATCTGTCCCTGATGTTTTTTTTTTGAGAGAAGTGGCTTCTTTGACACCAGGCCATCTTCCAAAAGTCTTCGCCTCACTGTGCGTGCAGATGCGCTCACACCTGCCTGCTGCCATTCCTGAGCAAGCTCTGCACTGGTGGCACTCCGATCCCGCAGCTGAATCCTCTTTAGGAGATGATCCTGGCACTTGCTGGATTTTCTTGGACACCCTGAAACCTTCTTAACAACAATTTAACCTCTTTCCTTGAAGTTTTTGATGATCCTATAAAGTGTTGATTTAGGTGCAATCTTAGTAGCCACAATATCCTTACCTGTAAAGCCATTTTTTATGCAACGCAATGATGGCTGTACGCGCTTCTTTGCAGGTCACCATGGTTAACAATGGAAGAACAATGATTTCAAGCAACACCCTCGTTTTAACATGTCAAGTCTGCCATTCTAACCCAATCAGCCTGACATAATGATCTCCAGCCTTGTGTTCGTCAACATTCTCACCTGAGTTAACAAGACGATTACTGAAATGATCTCAGCAGCTCCTTTAATGACAGCAATAAAATGCAGTGGAAAGTTTTTTTTTCAGGATTAAGTTCATTTTCATGGCGAAGAAGGACTATGCAATTCATCTGATCACTCTTTATAACATTCTGGAGTATATGCACATTGCTATTATAAAAACCTAATCAGCAACTTTTCCAATTTCCAATATTTATGTAATTCTCAAACCTTTTGGCCATGACTGTACACTCGGGAAAGAATTAACATTTTACAGGCTATTCATTTTGACTTCCACTCTGTTTCGCAATATGCACATCTGTAATATTTTGACCATTTCAATTTAAGCTTATTTGTATAGCACTTTTTCCAACAATCAATTGTTCTAAAGCAGCTAATTTCAGTATATTGTGCAGCTTTAATTTGTGTGCCTATGTTTAGGTGCTAATGAAGACTGTGGTCCAGCTGAGCAAGAGTACTCCAAAGTCCTTGGTCATGTTGTTCTCTCACTGGGAGTCATCAGGGAAGCTGCTCTGTGCCTGTCAAGTACCCAAAGTACAGCAAACACAACACACTCACCCTCAAGTCCCATCCTCAGTGTATACTGTATGACTGTATTCCTTTACAGTCAGATGAGTTTTACATTTTATCCTGGCTCTTTCATGCTGTATAATGGTTTTGGGGTTTCATTTCAGTTTAATGTACAATTCACACTATTACCAAACCTTAACTAAGACGTTTAGCTCAATAAACTATTAATAAGTTGTGTATCAATAGTTAGTTAGGCAGTAGTTGGGTTCAGGTATTGGGTAGGATTGGGGATGTAAAGTAAGATAGTTAAGGTAGTTTATAAGTGCTAATAAGCAGTTCAAATCTTAACAATAGGCAGGTAATAAGCCAGTAGTAAGTGGTGTGAATTGTTACCAGACTAAAGTGCTATTGTGTTTGGTAGTTGCCTTGATTTTGAAGCTTTCAAAAGGTGCATAAATCCATTGTAAAACCAGGGGGTTTGCGCATGTTTTATGAAGTTTTTGTAACAAAAATATTTCAAATTTTTTAAGTGATGAACTTAATTTACTGACTTCCGGTGGCTGCAAAGTGCACGTTCTTGACTTGTCATAACAGGGGGTCTTAAAATGTCTTAGGCATAAAGTCTTAAATTCACTGAAATATTATCTTGTTGGTGTTAAATCATTTTAAGTAGGTCTTAATTTTCCTCTGTCCATGTAAAGGTACTCAATCGGGCCAACATCCATGCAATCACCAACAATCCATCTCAATAAAGCTAAAACAATAAACAGTTTTTCCTTAAAACATGCAAAATAATCTGCCAATGGGGTAAGTAAAAAATATTCTCATTGAAAAAAGATTGTGTTTACCCCTTGGCTGATTATTTTGCTTGTTTTAGCAAGCTTGTCTAGCAAGCAGAGCTGCTTTTTGTTTTGCTTTGACTTATTTCTGAAAACAAGACAATATTTTTGGTTTAATTGGTTTAAGAATTTTTCGATATTTGGAGCAAAACTCTGTATGTATCTGCTGTGTTCTGTGATTGACTACATTGTCTTTTTCCAGGGCTCTACTGGTGGCTCAGCAATCGAATGGGCTCTTTCTGTGTGTTCACTCTTGGGCGGAAATGCAGAAGGTGCAAATGACACTGCTAAAGGTGTGGGGAATGCAGTCAAAGTTGAGGATGTTGCAGAGATCCTGCAGTGGGCCGAAGAATTTGCACACAACAAAATCAGAAACATACCCCGAACTGACTAATCTTGGGCAATCATGGACACGTTTTTACTAGAGTGGATCTATTCATCAAAATGATTACATTTTGTGGTGCATATTCCTTTGTTTTAAAAGTTCAAGGCACATATTTGTTTGTAAAAAGTGAGGTTATTTTGATATTAAATATTATAAATGTATTTATTCCCATTTTGCATACATTGTATAATAGTAGGTCTGGTGCAGGAACATATTTTTGAATTTAAGATATGGTCAAGAATGTTTCATTTTAAAGTAATAAAATAATAATACATTATTGTATTTTTTTAACCTTTAATGCATGTATTAGATTGGATGGTACAAATAAGACAGGAAAGCGTTGAGTAGAGCAAAGGTAACAGGATCGACTAAAAACCTTTAACCAAGAATCAAATGGTGCACTGACTATGGGCAATGACAATTGTTGGGTATGTTACTTAAAAAAAATTAATCGACATCAAAACAAGATATATGGGCGGTCTGCCCTTTTAATAGTTAAGAAATAGTTTGCTCTGATCTGTATCTTAAATAATATTAAGAATTAAAATAATACATAACGTAAATATACATTTGAGCACTCCTATAATGGTTCATACCATTGTGAATGCATGTTTGCGCTGAAAATATAAATTTAGAGGTTTGAAAGCGGCAAATCTACAGCACCAACAGACAGCGTAAGTGTTCACAAAACATGTTTCTTGTAAAAATAGGCGTTTGTACTGTAGGTGTCCATAAAACTAAATGCATAGTTTTTATTTTATTATACACTTGCTCGCACATGGAAGTTTAACAGTAAAATAAAAAAATAAGTGCAGTCTTTCATGGTCATCCATTAATAGATGCAGGAATGAAAACCTGTCACCGTTTATTTAATATCACAAATTTCATTGAGAACCACTTAATATCCCTCAAACAAAAACATTAATAATGATTATTAAGTTAAAAGTAATTGAACTAAATGTTACTTTGTTTAGCTCAACAACAAAAAATTGTTGGGGTCAAAGTGAACCAAAGTTTGCTCAACAATCTAAAGTTTTAACCAAAATAGCAAAACTCTTTCCAAGTTGTTTGCGTAGGCTTTTATTTTACAGTTATTTTATTTGATTAAAGTCACACAAGTACCAATTTCACATCTGTCACATGCCTAAAGCTTTTCCCCTCATAAATGACTTTTATGATTACTCTCTTTTGACTAGTATTATTTCATTTGGATTGTGCTGTTTAATTCACAGTATGTTGTATGCTGTAAACTCGTGTACGTATTGGTCACATTCATAAGTCTATTTCCCCTCAATTTACATGTTGATATTTTTCTGTTCCTTTAAGTGGTTAGACGTTTTGAAAAATATAGACAGATGATTCAGTGTACTGGGCCTCACGGTAGCGCAGTGGGTAGCACTTTCGCCTTACAGCAAGAAGGTTGCTGGGTCAGTTGGCATTTCTGTGTGGAGTTTGAATGTTCTCCCCGTGTTGGCGTTTGTTTCCTCCGGGTGCTCCGGTTTCCCCCCACAAGTCCAAAGACATGCGGTATAGGTGAATTGAGTAGGCTCAATTGTCCAAGGTGTATGTGTGTAAATGGGTATGTGTGGATGTTTCCCAGTGATGGGTTGCAGCTGGAAGGGCATCCGCTGCATAAAACATATGCTGGATAAGTTGGCGGCTCATTCCGCTGTGGCGACCCCAAATTGAAGGAGGGACTAAGCCGAAATGAAAATGAATTAATGATTCAGTGTACTGTTACATGTGCATTCTCTGTGAATTTATGTTTCAAGTTTTCACTGCAAATGCCACATCCGTAACACTGCTCGCCTAATTTAAGTTTAAATGGGTATTCTGGGATTCTGTCAGACAGAACCAGTACGGTCATGTATTATATATACGATACGTGTGCGTGTGAAAAATCTCAGTAGATCATCAGTTTCTGAAATTCTGATACCAGTCTATCTGGACCAACAATCATCCTACATTAAAGGTCATTTTTCCCCCCTCATTCAAATGCTGGGTTTTATCTGCAGAAGATCAAATAGTTCAAATCCACATGAATGTTAAGAGTTGCTGCCATGTGGTTTGCTAATTATACGTCTGCTTGATTGGTGGCATAGCAGACATTCTGTCTTTTATGGGTTTATTCATTTATTCATTTTCTTTTCGGCCTTTATTAATCTGGGGTCGCCCTTCCAGCTGCAACCCATCACTGGGAAACATCCATACACAACCATTCACACTCATATACTACGGACAATTTAGCCTACCCAATTCACCTATACTGCATGTCTTTGGACTGTGGGGGAAACCGGAGCACCCGGAGTAAACAGGCAAACTTCACACAAAAACGCCAACTGACCCAGCTGGGGCTCGAACCAGCGGCCTTCTTGCTGTGAGGCGATTATGCTGCCCACTGAGCCACTGTGCTGCCCTCTTTTATAGGTTTTCAACCAGAATTATTGACTCAGTTCACTCATACTTTCACTGTATACTGATGCGCCTAGTTAACATTTAAGAGAAAGTATGAATTAGCAGTTTTATGTAACATAATCGCAATAAAAAATAAAACCATGGAGATGTGTGCCTCTTACATTTAAGTAGGCATAAAATAAATTAAAGTTCGACATAATTGTATCGAAACGAATGAAACTCCGCCTCCATTTTACTGATCGTAAGGTGATGTTTAAATCCAGATGTTAACCTCACTCCCTGATCTCGAGCCAGTAGGAGAGGTTGGGTAGCGTACACCTCTAAGTAGGCTACAATTTTAGCCAAATTCTTGTGCCCTCTTCAAACATTGCTCCTGAGAAATGTTATGTTTTTGTAACCACCAACTGTTAGACGATATTTAATTTAATTTCGATGGGACGGACAATATAGTCTAACGTTTATACATGGATGCGTGATTTATTTATTTTTTCCACAAGCGGTAGGCTACTATGGCGATAGGAATCTCATCGACAAGGTAAGTTCATCTCTGCTTTTCATGTGCTTTTCATAATAAAATAGGTCCGAATTTACGAAAATACTATTAAGAAATAAGGTTAGTAGGCAAGTATTATTTAACATAAATTCAGAGAAGTTCGTAAGAATTTCCTGAAGCGCAATTCTAATGCTGATGTTACACAGGGCACTTTTTGAGCAATGTTTCTTGGCTACTTTTCTATTAAGAGCTGGCAACATTATTGTATCCGTCATTCATTACCTACCCAGTGTCATACCTGGTTGCCCATTTATAGCATAATTTCCCAATGTTGCCCTGTGTGTTACCAGCATAAGAATATCTTAAGATCTCGTTTTTTCTTTCGAATGAAATTAAAGTTTACAGCACATTCCTTTCAGCCTAATTTTAATTGCCTTCTTTTAAGTTAGCAACTACATCTCTGTCGAGTTTTGAATGCAAAGAGCATGAGATGTGCTGTTTATTGACATTAACGGTCAAACGACAATTTACTGCACGAAAAGCTAAACTACTCCTCTAATTAGACATGCATGGGAAGAAAAGAAACAAAAACTTCCTCTTGATGCCCAGCCTATTTCTATCTGGAACACTAAAAGATTAATAAGCTAATTTTGCAAGTTTAAATAGGTTAAATATTGTAGTGGTCAAACAGTTTCATATACATTTGATACTTTTTATAATATGTACAATACCATTGAGGATCTACAACTTGGCAGTTATATTAACTTTACTAAGTTTAAAACATTCTCTTGAAGAATTAGAATTTTTCTTAGGCTTTGTCTTAAAGGGATATGGGAGCCTGTTTCCACCACTGAGTAATAATACAAACAGTTTATTGTGAATTTTAATCTAAGAATTCTTATTTTTATCTCCGATTTCTGAAATTAAAAGTCACAGTTCTGAGTTCTAAAGTCAGAAATTCGGCTTTATAACTAGGTATTAAGAATATATTTCTCACTATTGCAAGATACAAAGTCAGAATTCTGAATTTGGAGATAAAAAGTTGCAATAACTTCTTTTTAATTCAGTGGCAGAAACTGGCTTCCACGGATAGTTGCTTCAGACACTGCATTTTTAATGTGACATCATGAGTTTTGAATTGGGTTGAGATCAGGGGATTGAGCTGGCCACTTCATTATCTCATTTCGTTTAGCTTGAAATCAAGATGTTGCTCTTTTACTAATGCGTTTGTGATCGATGTCTTATTGAAACACGCATTTAAGGAGCATTTTGTTTTCGGTATCAGAGCAACATAACTTACTCAAATATTTTGATGTTATCAAACCGATCCGTGATGCCTGGAAAACAATTAATATTCCCAACCCCACAGTATGAGAAATATTCCCGTAAAATGATTTTTTGTTCCACCATGCCTTACAGTAAAACTGAGGCTCGAATTTGGTTGCTGGGCATCGTCTGATATTTTGTCCACGATGACTAGACCAAATATGCACCAAATCAGCAGATACATTTTTTCAATTTTTGTTGCTGTCATTTGGTTGGTTACTTATATATCAGCTTTCCAGTCTTTTGTATCAAGCACCATATATTAGTTTTGTGTGTGTGCATGTGGTTTTCAACCAGAGCTTTTTGCTCCATTCACTCATACAGTTTCACTGTACAGATACGCCAGCTCGATCTCACGAGGAAATGTAACTGATTTACATATTGCTAGAAAAGTGGCTAATTTGTATGAATTAATGACTTCATTCATATAAAAAAAATATGATTTTTTTTAAAAGGTGCTTTTTTAAAGATGTTTTTTCTATTAAATAAGCATTTTTATTGGGTTGCTAAATAATTCAATAATTTGACATAAATGGCATGAAAGGAGAGGCACTTCTCTTTGTATGACTACATAAATCATACAACACTGTAAACTGCCACAAAAATAACCAATAGGAATAAAATGGGGATGTCCATTCCGCTGGGGTGACCTCTGATAAATAAGGGACTAAGGCGATGGAAAATTATGGAATAAAATGCTGTCTAAATTGATGAGCTCCATTTTAAAATTTTGTGTATGCACATATTTGTGTGTGTATGGTACAATTCGTGCCAACATTGAGGTCTATGATGTGAAATATATCTGAGTATTTATTTGCATTCGTATCTTTATGTGTATTTGCATTTTTTGTTTTTTACAGTAGCAGGCACTTTTATCCAAATGACTTACAAATAAGAAGAGCATTCAGACAGATCGAAGAGCAACAGTTTGAAACTGCTATGACAAGTCCCAGCTAATCTTAAGCTAGTTTCTTTTAAATCAGTAAATAGTAATATAACAAATGTTGATGAAAACGACGTGCCTATGAACCATAAAAAACTGGGGGATAAGCAAATCACACTAAAATGTATGAATGAGAAATACAAATGAATATGAAGTAAACCACTTAATCAAAAGGTTAGCCATGATAGGGTTGTTTTAATCCTTTATGAGTTTCTTTCTTCTGTTAAACACAAAAGAAGATATTTTGAGAATGCAGGTTGATGGGACCCATCAACTTTCAAGCCTGGATTGCAGTTCATGCTGCTGAATATGTCTAAACCATGGGCAAAAACATGTTGAAGCTGCTCAGTCATATAGTAAAGGGCTTAGTAAGCAGGAAAGAGTGCAATATTTTGACTAACTGAATTTAATAGATGGTAAAATATATGTATGAGCAGTATTAATTAAGATATTAGCATAAGATATTAGACAGTTTTGATTTGTTATAACTTTCTGCAGTCTATGGTACTCTAAATTTTCAGTTTGACTAATTAGTACAGGCCAAAAAATGAAAATCCTGTCATCATTAACTCATCCTTGTTTCAAATCTGTTTGAGTTTCTTTCTTCTGTTAAAAATGCTGTGGGGAACAAACAGTCTTTCTTTTCTCCACAGTATTTTTTTATTCCTACTATGGATGTCAGCGACAAAATCTTGTTCTGTGTTTAACAAAAAGAAAAGAAATAACTCCTAATTTAGAGTCACTTGAGAGTGAGTAAATGATGAGGGCATTCTCATTTTTGGCTGAACTACAGTATCCCTGCTGCTCAAAACATGGAATATTTTCTTACAAATTTTCTTTCTTTTTTTTCTTTCTTCTCCAGATGCAGTTTAGCTTCGGACACAGCTTCAATGCATCACTTAAAAAGAGGATTCATTCTGCTAGTCATACTGACCTTATCTTTGTATGCTGTTGCTTACATCTATCATAGTCCTCACAATCATTTTAATGTACTAAATCCGATTAAGTCCTGCAATGAAGGTTTGGCTGTCTGCAAAGGTTTCTGGAAAAAAATGCAACCAGCTGCATCCATTAGCACCAAACCTGTTCTACAGCATAACTATGTTGCTCACCCAAGCAACTATCATTTCATTATAGACGAATGTGAGAAATGTAAGCAGAAAAATCCATTCGTGGTCTTGATGGTTCCTGTTGCTCCGTATCAGTTAGAAGCTCGAAACGCCATCCGGAGCACATGGGGGAATGAAACTACCATCCAGGGAAAAGCAGTGTTGACTCTGTTTTTGGTAGGTTTGATTGTAGGAGCAGACTCTGAAAAAGCTCAACAGCAGCTGGAGGAAGAGAGCCGACAACACAGAGACCTAATCCAGAGCAGCTTTGTGGACTCCTACTTCAACCTGACCATAAAGACCATGGTGATCATGGACTGGTTGGCCACTCGATGCCCTCAAGCGACGTTTAGTATGAAGGTTGATTCTGACATGTATATAAACCTTGCGAACCTAATGACCTTGTTAATGAGACCCAAATTACCCAGACAGAACTATATCACAGGGTTTTTGATGTGGAACCGGCCTGTTATTAGAAACAAAAAATCTAGATATTACATCTCAGAGGAGCTGTATCCCGATACGAAATATCCTACATATGTGCTCGGAGTAGCATATGTTTTCTCAAACGATCTTCCCAAAAAGCTAGTTGAGGCTTCAAAGGATGTGAAGCCGTTTAACATAGAAGATGCATATATTGGTGCTTGCCTGAAACGGATTGGTGTTAAACCTTCACGATCTCCACATCCCTCTCAGTTTCGAACATATATGAAGGATCCAAAAAACCACAACCTTTCCAAGGTCATTACAACAATCGCAAGGTCACCGAAGCAGATAGTAGAGTTCTGGAAGAGTGTGAAGAAACAGACATGAACAAATGTAAATTTTTTTAAATACAATGTCTTTTACTGTTTATATGTTTTTTGTTTTTTCGTAACTTCAAAAATCATTAGATTATTAAAGGTGCAGTATGTAAGTTTGACACCCAGTGGTTGAACTAGGTATTGCACTCCTGGATCAAAACAAACGCAAGCGCAGGTTGCCAGATTTAGGACAGGAGCGAGAGATTTAAACCGTGTTCTATATAAAAGCAACTGCACTGGATAGAAGAAATATTTTCCATATTAAAAGGCAGTTTTTGTCTAAACCAACACCTCGAATTGATATATTAGAAACGGCTTCTATTTCTTGCAGCTGAACAACTGAAAACTATGACTATGATCACCTCAGGTAAACCGCATGTGCTTTATTCAGTGCTAAATGCTAACAATGTGAGTTTGAATGCCATTTTACATGACATTTATTGCCATATACTGAAAGCAGCAGCAGATAGTTCACCTCAGATCTTGAAAATAAAATAAACCATTTGAAATTAAAAACTAAACACATATCAGTAATTCAGCATGTACATTTAATAATGTTAAAGAGGGTCAATATGTATTAATTAGATTATAAACCTTATCATTTCGTGAGTGAGTGCATATTCTGTGTTTCTAAATGGCTGTCATGTTTCGTCTGGTGCAAACAACCAAATTGCTTATCACTGCGTATCTCGTCACGAAGCGTGTTGTTAGGACACACGATTACAACGTAACCTGCTCACCTAATGTTTACGTTCATAATATTTATATAATTTGCTAATTAATAACCTTATGTGGAAATCTGCGTCTCATTTCGGAGGGTGCTACTGTCCACCACCGGAGGTCCATTTAGGTCACGGATGCATGCTTTCAGAGCCTTTCTGAATGATTGAATGAATGAAATACGCGTTTTATTTACCAAGGCAACCCAGGATGCTGAAATATAATTGGCTAAAATGGCATTGGGCTGGTTAAAATTACCAAAACAAAGACAGCGTTCTGGCCGGGAAAACACATTTTCAAAGCAGAATATCTGACTTCAGCATTGTTTTTCAGATAAACAAGTATGTCCACTTGGCATGTTTCTTAAATATCTGCAAACATATTATGGTATTTTTATGCTTTAGAAGAGTCAGAAACTTACATACAGCACCTTTTAGTAACCATCATTTTTCATGTAAATATTTAGTTAATATTTAATTTGCAACTGTAAATATAGTGAAACTCAATTTTTGATTAGTAATGTACATTGCTGATTGCTTTATTTGGACATCTTTAAAGATGATTTTCTGAATATTTAGATTCAATTTTCAAAAAGTTGTATCTTAGCCAAAATCACAAATAGGTTATTTAGAGTTAGTATAATTTACAATTTTACTGCTTTTGTTGTTTTGTTTAGTTTTTTTAATAAGAGAAATTTATATTTCTGATATTTGTTTATTCCGGTAATATGTTTCTCCGCCGCTTGTTTGTAGATACAGGGTGGGTGGAAATAAACAAGCCATTACAATTTGGATGTAAGGTCCATAGGATGGCTCAGTGGTTAGCACTGTCGCCTCACAGCAAGAAAGTCACTGGTTGGAGTCCCGGCTGGGTCAGTTGGCATTTCTTTACATGGGTTTCCTCCAGGTGCTCCGGTTTCCCCCACAGTCCAAAGATATGCGCTATAAGTAAATTAGATGAACTAAAATTGGCTGTAGTGTATGAGTGTGTGTGCATGAGAGAGTGTATGGGGTGAACATGTAGCTGGAAGGGCATTTGCTACATAAAACATATGCTGGAGTAGTTGGCAGTTCATTCCGCTGTGGTGACCTCTGATAAATCAGAGACTAAGATAAATGAATGAATGTCCATATTTCTAATACTGCCTTATACTTTCTAATACTGAAAGCTTATTTACTATCCTCTATTTACAGACTGTGACAGTTCTAAAGTCATTAAATATTGCCTTGTTATTTTTTTAGCCACCTTGTGTATATATTGGGTTATTTATGCCCAAATGCTATGCTATCTGGGGTGGTTTAAGTTGTTTCTTTATGCATTTGAATTTGAAATGAGCACTTTTTATTTTGTATTGTTAAGATTATTTTGGAGTCTTATCCAAGGGTGTGTTGGTGACAAATGAACGTTTTGGATTGCAGTTGTTAAAAGGGTGTTTTAGTCATTTGAATGCGGCGTATGGCCTATTTCCTGCATGATCAGAGACTGTATTGTTTGTTTTTTCCATGTGTCTGCAGAATGTCCATATTCATCATGCTGTCAGCAATCATGTCTCCTGTGTTTGAATTAAACTTTAATTATTTAATGTTATATCATTAATAAAGTCAATATAATAAAGAAATCTTTCTGAATAGATTTATTTTTATTTATGCCCCTTAATAAAATTCTTTTTCATTTTGAAATTTAGTACAAGGGGCAGCACGGTGGCGCAGTGGGTAGCACGTTCGCCTCACAGCAAGAAAGTCGCTGGTTCGAGCCCCGGCTGGGTCAGTTGGCATTTCTGTGTGGAGTTTGCATATTCTCCCCATGTTCGCGTGGGTTTCCTCTGGGTGCTCCGGTTTCCACACAACCCAAATACATGCGGTACAGGTGAATTGGGTAAGCTAAATTATCCGTAGAAAAAACATATGCTGGATAAGTTGGCGGTTCATTCCAGATTTATAAAGGGACTAAGCCTAAAAGAAAATGAATGAATGAATGAATTTAGTACAAGCTCATCACTGATGTATGAGTAAAATATGACTAAATATAAATATTGACTTCTAAAATGACTCGTCTTTCAAAATTATACACAGGCACATGCATTCCATAACGTGTGAGGGGGTGTTGTAACTTTCGAAACATCGTCATTGCAAAATTAAACACTTAACAAGAACAATGCAGTGGTTAGTAAGTGTATTTATTTTGTACATTGCAAATTGTCTTCATTAAAATGCCGTCATCATGAACTACTGCATTCAGTATTTAAAAAAAGTGTAAAATTCAAGCAATTCTAGCTTTTAAAATAGTTGTTTACTTGTGATTACATAACAAAAGAGACTCATTCTTAAACACAAACACTAATTTAATTCTGTTTTTAATGTCTTTTACCTCCTGGACTGTGTATGTATGCTGCTGCAAGGTTTTTGATTTAGATTTTATAAATAAACATTATTATTTAATGGAAAATGTATATATTTTTTATATTAGTAACTGTCTTTTGACTTGTCACAGTAAAATTAAGTACAAAGCAAACTGTTAGTAATATTATTATAATGCTTCGCTGATATTTGTAACTATTTGTTTTTCTCCACAGATGTTTGTGTGTCCATGTAAAGTGTGTTTCATTATCTAGCAGCTTAGCATGTATGAGTTGCTTAAACATTTTAGACTGAAACATTTACACTATGGCTGCATTTGCCGGCATCCCTGTCCATATGCAGATTGCCCATGTACATTCACAAGCTGAAAGAAGCTTTTGAGTCACATCAAACACACAGAATAAAAGTTTGAAGCAATATTTAGGCATTATGCATATAACTGCTGTTGGCAAAAAGGACACATTGATACTAAAATAGTTAAAATAAGTAGATAAATATTTGAATTAAAATTGTGAATGTATAAATAAATAATCAGCCTTAAGCTGTGACTAATGCTATGTTTAGGTTGATGGGTGAAGGTTTTGTTCTAGTTGAAGAAGTAACTATCAAGCGTGATTGTGTCCTGAAAATCTACCTCATTCAATGAAGACTTGTGAAAGAGTATGTACTTGCAAAACTGTGATATTAAATTAATTGTGAATATCACAGTCGCATGACTGAGTTGAAAACATAACTCAATAAACATGTATTTGTTGTTAATTCTCAAGGACTGAAAGTCAATTGCACAGATGACTGTGGACATCTATCATTCAGGCTGAGGGTGCTGGTCCTGGGGACAGACTTACAGATATTAGTGTGGAGAACGTTTTGCAGAACCTGCTGAGTGTCACACATGGATGCTTCACTTTTTCATGCACACAAAGAGTTTGTTCAACCAGAAATTTGAATGATTAATTGCTCTTGTTGTTCCAAACACCCGAGACCTTGAATTTTCTTTGGAGAACAAATTAAGATACCTTAGGTGAAATCTGAGAGTTCTCTCATTCTCTATAGACAGCAATGGTCCCAGCTTGCTCAATATTCAAAGTTGTATTTAATGTTTTCTTTTCTATTTATATACTTAAACTCCCAAGTCATTCATTCACCCACTTTAATCCAGCTTACATTTACAAGCCACTTTAAGCCAATCATCTAGTACTAGCTTGTACCTTAAAAACATCCTTAAGTTAGTAGAAATACCGTTTCAAACCCAGTAACCTATCAAATATTCTATTGTCTCAATATGGCAAATCTTCTCAGTTTATCGTTAACAGACAGGACTGACACCAGTGTGGTTTTCATTTGCAGCAGCTCAGCTTTCAGTGCTTGACATTAATTATAAGTTACTATTGGAGCAACTGTTGCCTTTACTAGCTTGAACCAGTCTGACTGTATTTTACCACAAGAAGCCTTAACAGATGTTTTGAAGACAATTCATAATAAATATTAATCATACATATAGGCGTTTGGCACTTTCAGAACAGCACCAACACCTCATTTGCATTTTAAAAAGCATTTATTGGAAGTAAACCCCCAATACAAGCATAACAGGAATGTCAGTTGTATGAAGAACCTCACTAGGCTGAATTCACAACTATCACATAAACCCCCCACACACTCAAGATACCACAATAGATACAAATCATGGTTTTATTGTAGTATAAAATATAAACAGGTTTTTGATCACCAATTAGCACATTTAAAGGCTAAACTACTGTAGCAAATCCATAGCCATCATGGTATACTGACAATTAATAGTCATGGTAAATCTTCCTGAGGGAAGTCTTTTTTTTTAAGTTTCTGTTGCTGCTAATGAGACGATGCTGATGGAGAAATTTGTCTTAATCCACACAATCAGCTCCTACAACCTTCAAAATTAAATCAAAGCTTAATGGAGGAGTCAATTCAAATGAAACACCACTTACACCACTGGGTTGATGCACACATAAAGAGATTGTTCAACCAGAAATTAAAATGATTAATTACTCATGTGGTTCCAAACACCAGAGACCTTGAATTTTCTTCAGAGATCAAATTAAGATACTTTAGCTGAAATCTGAGAGTTCTCTCATTCTCTATAGACAGCAATGGTCCCAACTTGCTCAATGTCCAAAGCTTTATTGAATCAGTTTGAATGGACTGTCATTTTGAGAACATGTTGATTAAAAAACAAATAAATATCATTTATTACCTGTACTTTTGCTGACTAGTTTATGCTTGGGCTGTGCATCTAGTAAATTAGACGTCTATTAAATTTTCACTGACAGCTCAAATTGAACTATAATTTAGCCTATAGACCGAAATCCAATGGCTACTAGTCATGCATATACAGTCATTGAATAGTTGTCAAATTTAAGTCTAGTCTTGGGCTGTGCTTAGATGTCTATCAGATTTTTACTGACAGTCTAAACTCAACCGTGTTTTAGCTTAGATGTCTGGGCTATGTTTAGATGGGTTATAGATGTCTTTTAAACCAAAAAATGTTTGCTGGGTTATTTGCACAAGACATATTAATGTAATGTGAATTAACTGCATCTACAGTTATTTGATGCAAACTGAGAGAGTTTGTCTGAGCCTCTGACATTATCATTAAGGCTATTCCAGAGTTTAGGGGCCAGATATGAAAATGCTTTTAGTAGACTTTGTTTTTCTTTGTACTACCAGAGGTTAGGGATGGGCAATATGTACTTAAAATTATATGACGATATTTTCTGGTATTTTTTGCTATAGCAATAACCTTTACAATAATTTAAATGTATCCACTGAGAGACAAAAAAAAAGGATGTTGAGAGAAAAAGTATACATTTTCAATTTTTTTATTTTATACGCTTAAACCCTGCTCCCGGATGTCTACTGCCTTGCTGAGCTCATCCATATTTAACCACTGAAGCTGCTGATCAAGCTTTTCAGGTTCATATGAAATACACAAGCCGATGTGCCTGAAGCAGGTAATGAACTTTGTAGGACAGTGGAAAGTTCAATTTCTGTTTTGGTCACTTTTGAATGCTGGCAGTGCTTTCACTCTAGTGGTAGCATGAGACGGAGTCTACAACCTTGCGAAATGCAAGCATGCAAAATTCTGTCATACGGCGCTGTGAAAAGAGGCAAGATTAAACAAGATGATTAGACATTTAAAAAAGCGAGCGATTGGTCCATATTTTAAATTTCTGTACAGAGAGGTCATGTTTTGATCTTCGATTGGTCTCACGCAGCCACGTGATGTGATTTCGCAGGTCAGAGTTCACCAAGCTTGAACTCGGTTCTGTGTTGTTGTAGAGAAAATAAGAAAAATATATAAGGATAAATAATAAAAGGTTACAAGGTATTAATAAATTCAACATAGATTTAGCAGAATTTCTGAATTCTCCTTTTTGGCTTCATAAGCCACAGTGAAAATAACTAAAAGAACAAAATAGAACCAAGATATTTTACTATTTAGGGTCTGTAGAGTTGCTGTGGAGCAGTTTGAGATGCAAACTATATGAACATAAACATTTTTTCTCTACATTTAGCAGCAAGTTGAAACTTTGCATGCATGTACAGTGCATCCGGAAAGTATTCATAGCGCTTCACTTTTTCCACATTTTTTTATTCAATTTAATTCAATTCAATTCATCTTTATTTTTATAGCACTTTTACAATGTAGATTGTGTCAAAGCAGCTTAACATAGGAGATTGTAGTAAATTGAAACAGTGTCAGTCCAGTTTTCAGAGTTTAAGTTCAGTTTAGTTCAGTTCAGTGTAAATTTTCACTGCTAAAAAGTCCAAACACTGAAGAGCAAATCCATCGATGCGCAGCTCCACAAGTCCCGAACCATGCAAGCCCGTGGCGAGGAACAAACTTCACCAATTGACAAAAGTAAAGGAAAAAAAAACCTCGAGAGAAACCAGGCTCAGTTGAGCGCGACCATTTCTCCTATGGCCAAACTTCTTGTGCAGTGCTGCAGTCTAAGCGCTGGTGGCTGGAGAAAGCTGGACGTTCATCATGGAGAAGCTGCAGGTGGGAGAGGTCACCGGCTGGTGTACAGGCTGGCCCTTCAGGACGAAAACTCATTTGTCACTGGAGTCTTACAGGAATCAGTCTCATGCTCTCCACTCCTCCATGACTACCACAGCAGCTGCTCAGGATACGGCATGGTCCAGGATCATGGAAACCTTGGGAATAATAAAAACAGACTAAAATAAGCATAGATGCAGTTTAAATAATAATGTCTTTTGGGAAGTGTCCCCGCTCCGGTTGCTCTAAATAATGCAGACTAACAATCCTTTAGAGGATTTGGATTTCAAAAGCATTTGTGTTTAATGTGTATGCTAATGCAAATAGATGTGTCTTTAATCTAGTTTTAAACTGACAGAGTGTGTCTGCTTCCCGAACTGTGCTAGGAACGATGTTCCAGAGTTTTGGTGCTAGATATGAGAAAGATCTACCACCTACAGTTGATTTTGATATTCTGGGAATAATCAGTTGTCCAGAATTAATTGAGCGTAGTGGACGTGAGAAGCTATAATACACCAGGAGCACCCTCAAATACTGGGAAGCTAAGCCGTTCAGGGTGTTGTAGGTAGTCAATAAAATAAAAAAATGTATACGATATTTAATAGGGAGCCAATTCAATGATGAAAGAACTGGAGTAAAATGATCATATTTCTTTGTTCTAGAAAGCACTCTAGCAGCTGCATTTTGAACTAGCTGAAGTTTGTTAATTGGGTCAACAGGGCAACCGCCTAGTAACGCATTACAATAGTCTAAGCAAGAGGTCATGAAAGCATGAATAAGCTTTTCCGCATCAGATATTGATAGCATATGTCCAAGTTTGGCAGCATTTATAAGATGAAAAAATGCAGTTTTACAGATACTTGAAATCTGGCCTTCAAACGACAGGTTGCTATAAAAAAATCACTCTCAAATTTTTGACTGAAGATGAAGACTGAACTAAGAATCCATTAAGGGTTAGACAGTGTTCTAGGTTTTTACGTGTAAGGTTTTTGGGTCCAATAAGCAAGAACTTTTTATCTGAATTTAGTAATAAGAAGTTATTAGTCATCCAGTTTTTAATATTAATTCTGTAAATTCATACAAATTATCAGGTTTAGAGGAGATATAAAGTTGTGTATCATCAGCATAACAGTGGAAGCTAACTCCATGTTTTTTAATGATATCGCCCAGTGGTAGCATATATAGTGTGAAAAGTAAGGGACCAAGAACTGAGCCTTGTGATACCCTACAGTGTACTTTTAATCTGTATGATGCTTCATTAACGGATACAAATCGATAACGTTCAGATAGATAAGACTTGAACCAGGCCAATGCAGTTCCTGTAATACCAACATAATTTTCAAGTCTATCAAGGAGAATATTATGATCGATTGTATCAAATGCAGCACTGAGGTCTATTAATACTAAGAGAGAAAAGCAACCACAATCGGACGACAGAAGGAGGTCATTTGTAACTCTTAGGAGTGCTGTTTCTGAAATGCTCTAAATCCAGATTTAAATTTTTCATAAGTACTGTTTCTATGTAGGAAGGAACAGTTGAGCAGATACGACTTTTTCTAGTATCTTTGATAGAAAGGCAGGTTTGAAATGGGTCAATAATTTACAAATTCTTTGGGATCAAGCTGTGTTCTTTTAATAAGAGGATTAATGACAGCTAGTTTAAAAGTTTTAGGAACATATCCTAAAGTAGGAATGAATTCAAAATGTTAAGAACAGGTTGAGAAGCTTCTGAAAACAATTGTTTTAATCATTTGGTTGTAACATAGACGTTGTTGATTTGGATGAATTTATCAGTTTAGACAGTTCTTCCTCACCTACTGCTGAAAAAGTTTGAAGTTTATCCATTAACAGTCTACAGTGCTCTAATTGGGACGATGCTGTAGGAGGCAGATTGATGGTGCTTATTTTATCTCTGACATCATCAATCTTGCATGTGAAAAAAATCATAAAGTCATTACTGCTGTGTTGAGAAATGCATGTTGATGCATTTTACATGTTATGTTACAGCCTTATTCCAAAATGGATCAAATTCATTTATTTTTTCAAAATTCTACACACAATACACCATAATGACAAAAAAAGATTTTTTTGAAATTGTTGCAAATTTATTAAGGGCCTTAGTCAGGGAGGTGACCAATATGGTCACTCTGTCTGAGCTCCAGCGTTCTTCTGTGGAGACAGGAGAACCTTACAGAAGGACAACCATCTGTGCAGCAATCCACCAATCAGGTCTGGAATTTGCCAAAAGGCATTTGAAGGACTCTCAGACCATAAGAAACAAAATTCTCTTGTCTGATGGTCTGGTCTGACTAAAATTGAACTCTTTGGAGAGAATGCCAGGCATTACGTTTCATCGCCAGGCTAATACCATGTTTTTTAGCAGCAGGTAAATAAAGTCAGGATAGAGGGAAAGATGAATGCAACAATGTACAGAGACATCCTGAATAAAAACCTGCTTTAGAGTGCTCTTGACTACAGACTGGAGCGACAGTTCATCTTCCAGCAGGACAATGACCCCCAAAGCACACCGCCAAAATATCAATGGAGTGGCTTCACAACAACTCTGTGAATGTCCTTGAGTGGCCCAGCCAGAGCCCAGACCTAAATCCTATTGAACATCTCTGGAGAGATCTGAAAATGACTGTACACCGTCGCTTCCCATTGAGCTTGAGAGGTACTACAGTTGTGCCAAGCTTGTGGCATCATATTCAAAAAGACTTGAGGCTGTATTTGCTGCCAAAGGTGCATGAACAAAGTATTAAACAAAGGCTGTGAATACTTATGTACATGTGATTTTTCAGTTTTTTTTATTTTTAATAAATTTGCACCAATTTCAAAAAATCTTAGTTCACATTGTCATTATGGGGTATTGTGTGTAGAGTTTTGAGGAAATAAATGAATTTAATCCATTTTGGAATAAGGCTGTAACATAAAAAAATGTGGAAAAAGTAAAGCGCTATGAATACTTTCCAGATGCACTGTATATGGCCCTACATGAAATGAGAAAATGAGAAAAGTCAAGAAAGAAGAAAAACAGATTAACTGGCATTTTCAACAACTCAATGACCCCAATAGAACATGAAGGCTAATAATAATAAACTTAATCAAAAACCTAAATAAAAAAGAGTAAAAATCAGTAATAAGGTAAACATACAGTATTTCACATCACAGTATGTAATATATTATAAATTATCTCGTTGGCTACCAAGTGTTTTCTCGACAGTGGAATAACAGCAAATTCTGGCAGCAAGATGGCGCTAAAAACATTCCCTTTTTGATTTCTCCAGACTGCGAGTCAAACTAGATATAGGTTTAATATGGTTATTTCTTTATTATAAAGCAAGTTTCAGAACCCTATATCCCTGTAGTAAAAAAGTCCGTTTACAACATTTACCTGATTTACCGTTTACCTGATTCAGTGTTGTGGGCAAGTTCAACTCCATTAACCAGAGATCGTCATTGATGAATACATCTGTATTTTTTTTTTTACAACAAACTGAATGAGCCAGTGATTCTGGCGCAGTTCTAACAAATATCTAAACGTATCAGTGGTTTTTATGAATCAATGAATAAGTGATTCAATACAATCAGCTGCTGCCAATTTAATTTCAAGAGCATTAAATTAACGTATTGTTTAATTAGCATAGGCTACATATGAATCAATTGTGCTAACCAATAAGACACCGTGCCACTTGAAACCCTATCATAATTCCAGAAATTACCATGTATTTTTGGACTATATGGTTTCCGTTATATAGAACGTTATATAGAAATTATAAAACGTATATAAAACGTTATATAGAATATTAATTCATACCTTGGCTATTTATGGTGTGTGTGCGTGTGTGTAAAAAAATGATCTTTAGTTTGGTCTTTTATCTGAAGAAATTCCAGAACAATAATAGTGAGCCACTAGAGGGAGGCAACACAGCAGTGATGTCGACATATCCTTAAAGATGTAGCTCACCCCAAAATGAAAATTCATTCATTCATTCATTTTCATTTCGGCTTAGTCCCTTTATTAATCTGGGGTCGCCACAGCGGAATGAACCGCCAACTTATCCAGCATATGTTTTACACAGCGGATGCCCTTCCAGCTGCAACCCATCTCTGGGAAACATCCATACACACCCATTCACACTCATACACTACAGACAATTTTAGCTCACCCAATTCACCTGTACCGCATGTCTTTGGACTTGTGGGGGAAACTGGAGCACCCGGAGGAAACCCACGCCAACATGGGGAGAACATGCAAACTCCACACAGAAACGCCAACTGACCCAGCCGAGGCTCGAACCAGCGACCTTCTTGCTGTGAGGCGAACGTGCTATTCACTGCGCCACCGTGAGGCCCCAAAATGAAAATGTATCCACTATTTACTTAACATCAATTGGTTACCTTTTTCTTTGTTTCTCTTTTCTGTCAAACACAAAATAAGATAACTGAGAAAATTAAGCTGAAAACTTGAAGCTGCTGACTTACATCAGCAAGGAAATCCAGCTTTCTTCAAACATTTGTGTTCAACAAAAGAAAGAAACTCAAGTGTTTGAAACAAGTGAAGGGTGAGTAAATGATGACGGAAGTTTCATTTTTGTGTAATAACACTTGATTATGTGCAGCATTTCGTTTTGTCAGTAGCTAAAATCTTACTCTGTTTTAATTACCTGAGTGGAGGCAAGTAGGCCTATTACAAAAATAATTAGTACAAATTCCCCAACAGCAGGAAATGTCTCAATTTTCAAATGGTAATAGCACACCTTTCCTGAATAAACACAAGGATGTGCGTTTTTTTTGTTTGTAGTATAAACCCCACGTTTACACTCCAAATTATTTAGAGATAATGATTTTAAGCAAACACTTTCGTTAAACTACATCCTGCTTTATGCCGGTTCTACCCTGTTCTTGTGAAAGTGTTGCGTGCTGACACGTCTTGCTTTCTGGTTTGAGTGCGTCACCACCATTATTATTCCTTCTCCTCAACTGGTCTGATTTTGGTCGACTGCCAAACAATGTTTTACATCTTTGTGCGTCAATTAAAACAAAGTTGCACAAAGGTAAAATGAGTGTAATGTATACATGTGTCAAATGTATGCGTGCGTCAAAAATCCAAGTTTTCTCTGTCATCTATTATTCAATTACTTTACTTAATTGTCAAAATAACATTTCAGATAAAATGGTATAAAGAAAAAAAAAAGAAAGAAAAAAAATATATATATAAAAATATACATTCATTCATTCATTCATTTTCTTTTCGGCTTAGTCCCTTTATTAATCTGGGGTCGCCACAGCGGAATGAACCGCCAACTTATCCAGCATATGTATTACGCAGCGGATGCCCTTCCAGCCGCAACCCATCTCTGGGAAACATCCATACACACACTCATACACTACGGACAATTTAGCTTACCCAATTCATCTATACCGCATGTCTTTGGAATATATATATATATATATATATATAATATATATTCAGCTTATCCATAATATATACATAATTCAGTGACTTTCTTTTCAGCTTAGTCCCTTTATTCATCAGGGGTCACCACAGCGGAATGAACAGCCAACTTATGAAGCATATGTTTTACTCAGCTGATGCCATTCCAGCTGCAACCCATCACTGGGAAACACCCATACACTCTCATTCACACACATACAATATGGACAATTTTAACTTACCCAATTCAGCTATAGTGCATGTCTTTGGAAACCGGAAAGCCGAAGGAAACCCACGCAAACACGGGAAGAACATGCAAACTCCACAAAGAAATGCCAACAGACCCAGCCGAGGCTGGAACCAGCGAACTTTTCTTCTTCTTCTTCTTCTTCTTCTTATTATTATTATTATTAATGGTAATAGTAATAAATGCAATAATGACTGGAGTAATCATTTTATTTGAAACTATTTATAAGAAAGCAGTTATTTAAAGTTGTAATAAATATTTAACAATGTTTTACATTTAATAAATGCTGCCTTCATGAACAAAATCATTTTCTTATTAAAAAAAAAAAAACTCTCATCTTGCATTCCATGGATACAGATTAAAATATAATGTACAGGCAATTTGAGTCTTGACACATATTTATATTCTGATTCTTTAAAGAAACTCAAACAAAATACGTCTAACCCATTTGTAAGAACCACTGTTTTATCGTGGCATGAGTCACAAGTTGAGCTGGGAGAAACCGCGGTACTATCTAAATTCTCTCCCATTTGGGGTAACGCATTATTCGTACCAGGGAAATCAGACATGGGTTTTAAGCTGTTTCAGAAAGGCTTACGGAAAATATCAGATCTTTATGAAGATAATAAACTGATGACCTTTGAAACCTTAAAGGAAAGATATAAAACTCCTCAATCTAATTTTTTTAAGTATCTTTTTATCTTTAAGTATTTTTAAGATCCATAATTTTATAAGATCTGAAACTCATTCATATCAGTGCCCGACCCTAAGTAGTTTAGAAGAAATTGCAGTTAAAGATCCCAGTGCCAAATATAAAATTTCTACGCTATATAGCAAATTCGTTAATGCTTCCGAAGAATCTACAAATCATAAAAGACTGGCTTGGATTGATGACTTTCAGATAGATGTTACAGAAAATGAATGGGAAGAAAGCTGTGTTCAAGCTCAAACATTATCGATCAATACCTGTTTTTAAACTAATCCAATATAATTGGATAATGAGAACATATATAAGACCGGAAATATTAAATAAATTTAATAGAAATATTTTGGACATTTGTGGAAAATGTTTGACATACAAGGGCACACTATTCCATTGTGTTTGGCAATGTGAGCACTTGCAATCCTTTTGGAAAGAATTACTAGGTGTGATCTCTAAAACTATTGATAAAGATGCCCCTAAAATTTGTATTCTTGGTCTTTTCCCACCTGTCCTATCTCTGGAGACATATGAACAGAAGTTTATAAATCTGTGTCTATTGCATGCAAAGCGCCTAATTGCTATTCACTGGGAAATTCATTGCTATTCACTGGTATTCATGGTCCATCTTTGTCACTCTGGATTAAGGAAATGTCTTCTTATATAGCAATGGAAAGACTGACTTCCTCAATCAAACAAAAAATGCAAAAGATTTGGGACTTCTTCCTTAATTTTTTAGATAAGAATAGACTGACCGTTTAGTAATCCCAAACAATTTGACTGTGTTAATGTGGACTGTTTGTTATGACTAACTTTAATATATTTTTCACTTTCATTGTAATGTCTATGTGTTGAACTGCCCTTGTGTTAATGATTTTTTTATTTACAAAATTGCCATTTTTATTATTTTATTTTATTATTATTATTTTATTTTTTTATTTTTTTATTTGCATGTGTATATATATATATATATTTTTTATTGAATTTATTTTATGACTCTGTCGGGATGGGGTGGGTGTTCTTTTATTGGTATTTGGTTACTAATACAGTATGTATGTATCACATTTTTCTGAAACAATAAATGTATTAAAAAATAAACAAAAAAAACTAACAAAAAAAAAAACCTGACCCCAAACTTTTGACCGGTATAGTGTGTAGCATCCAAGAAAGGTCTAGTCCTTTAGGAACAAAGATGGGCTGAGGATTGCCAGTTTGCCAACAAATATGTGAGAAAATGATTGAAGTGTTTAAAAACAATGTTCCTCAAAGACAGATAGAAAGACATTTGGGTATTTTATCTTCAACAGTGCATAACACATTTAAAAGTATTAAGGAATCTGGAAAGATTTCAGTGCGTAAAGGACAAGGATGCAAGCCTAAACTGAACTAGCGTGATCACCGATCCCTCAGGCAGCACTGCATCAAGAATCGTCATTCATCTGTAAGCGATATCATCACATGGGCTCAGGATTATTTGGCAAACCTTTGTCAAGTACCACAATACATAGTTACATCCACAAATGGCAGTTAAAACTGTACTGTGCCAAAAGGAAGCCCTATGTTAACCAAAAGCGCTGTCGACTTCTCTGGGCTCGGAGGCATCTGGGATGGACCATCACACAGTAAAAATGTATACTGTGGTCAGATATATCAGTATTTCAGGTATTTTTTGGGAGAAATGGACCATCCAGATTGTTACCAGCAGCAAGTCCAAAAGCCAGGGTCTGTCATGGTATTGGGTTGTGTCAGTGCCCTTGGCAAAGGTAACTTGCACTTCTGTGATGGCACCATAAATGCTGAAAAGTACATTTTTTCTAGGGACATGCATATTTAAACAAGACAATGCAAAACCACATTCTTCACACATTACAAAGTCTGGCTGCAGAGGAAGAGGATACAGGTACTTGACTGGCCCGCCTGCAGTCCTGACCTGTCTCCAATAGAGAATGTGTGGTGCATTTTGAAGTGCAGCAACGAAGACCCTGTAATGTTGGCCACCTTAAGCCTTGTTTGCAGGAAGAATGGAACACCTGAAACACTTCATCACTTGGTGTCTTCAGTACCTAAATATCTGTTGTTGTGAAAAGGAATGGCAACATTACAAAGTGGTAAATGCTTTACTGTTCCAACTTTTTTGAAATGTGTTGCAAGAACCAATATTGGAATATGTATTTATTTAAAAAATAATAAAAAATAATAATACAAATCACAAGGAACACATTAAATAATGTTTGTTGTATTGTCTGCAATGAAATACAAGTCAAAGTAAATTTAGAAATCACTACTTTTATATTTTTTTATTTGTGTTTTCCATACTGTCCCAACCTTTTCTGATTTGGGGTTGTATTTTCTTTCCACTTAATCTACTAGAGATGTGTGAGTAAAATGTTCACATTTGTTTTATTTTGTAAAGGATATTTATTCAAAGTTTAGATTTTAAAACATTTATTTATTTGATTTTTCAATTGTTTTTATTTGTTGTGAAATTGAAATCTTGAACTTATTGAATGCTTTTGTTTTTGTTAGGTCAAACATTTGTGTAATTTGTTTAATTTTGTTCATTTCATATAAATGAAATTCCCCATGTTCGTGTGCTCCGGTTTCGCCCACAGTCCAAAGACATGCGCTATAGATGAATTGAATAAACAAAATTGGCCGTAGTGTATGAGTGTGATTGAGAGTGTATGGATGTTTCCCAGTAGTGGGTTGCAGCTGGAAGGGCATCCGCTGTGCAAAACAAGTTGGATGCTTATTTTGCTGTGGCGACCCCTGATGAATAAAGGGAATAAGCCGAAGAAATCTGAATGAATGAATAAATGAATTGTTCCTCTAACAGAAGTGGCTAAGTTAAAATTAGACAACAATGTTTGGTTGTTTAAAGACAGTTAATGATAGAACAAGTGCTTTTCATAAAGACGTTAACCAAAACAAATGCTGAGGATTCAAATTTTTACCTATTTTGACTTACATGACTTTTTTTCTTTAAATCGTTGTGGTATATCACGATACTACATACATGATCCACAAGATAGGACACTACACACACTACATGTTCTGACAACAACTCAACAACAAAACCCCAGGGAATTAAATGTTCAGGGTGAAACCATAAAAAGCAGAACACTATTGGCTGCTAGTGTGATGATGATGACATCACTGACACAGCATTTGAAATCTCTCTAAAAAAGCATTCTAGGAAGCATTTAAAAATGTGCCAAACTGTCCACAAGCTCATTAACTTGCAAATCAGGCTCAAAGCAGGCTTAGAATCTAGTTAGTTAGGCATAAGGTGACGGGAGTGGCACATGACAGGACAGGGACTGTTACAACTGTACTATACTAAAACACACCACTTAAAGGAAATGAGCCATTATGTTGTAGCTGACTGGTTTGGTTCATGGCTTGATATGCCTCAACAAAGATTTTTTCAAAATGTAAAAATCCTTATGGGGAAAAATGAATCAGAGAATCATTTCCAGAACCAACGTTGTTCAGAATCAGAATCAGAAAGAGCTTTATGTTCACACATACAAGGAATTTGTTAAATGTTAAAATTCCACTTGAAACTATCTTTCAAGATAAAGATAAAATTTAATCTATTTAGGAGCAATTCTGCTGAATCGTATTATTTACACAGTCGGGGAGGAATTACTACACTTTACAATGATATTAAACAGAAGCTAAGAAACATTTGTTAGATACTGACTACACACAACCCTTGTTCCCTGCAGCTCCCCAAACATTTCCTCGCCCATAATATATTTTTTCTATTTGCCCTTTCACTGTAAATCAGCGTTCAGCACATGGACCGTTTGAATGGTAGATCATTTGAAATATTTAATTTTGAAATTATTAAATATTTGCAGGGTAACATATCCAGTTTTGCACATGATCTTCGTGAGTGATCTTATCACTTCTCGTGTGCGTTTGGGAGCCAGACAGAGTTGCCGCAGATTGCTTTAGACAGAGTTGCCGCACAGCAGCAACTGAATGCTACCCTACTGTAAATAGTCATGCAGTGTGAAAATAATGGCGATCCGAGGATTATGAAAATCATACAGTGTGGACTCACCAAAGATGCAAAACGACAACTTTTTCCTACTTCAGTTGTCAAAATAGCAGTGAAATCTGAATTTTAATTATTTATACTAAAACAGAGGCAATGCATTTAGTATAGTTTAAATTTTATTCAACTGAAGTTGGGGACAAGAAAAAAATATTGTGTCAGTTCCCAGAAAAACGGGACATTTGGGGCCAGATTTACTGAATAGGGAGAATTTGCTCTGGGCGCTGATAGTTGTGCAAATTACTGACATGATTTACAGACAATACGCAAATTAAGGTAGAACATGTAATAAATATTAGCGCAGCATTAATTAGCTTAGTGCTAAGACAATATAGTTAATAAATAATTCATGATGTCAAATGTAGACTATTTCAGAGATTTTTTTTGTTATTTAATAAAAGCAGATTGTCAGGTGTCTGTTCTGTGTTCCATGTAATGCGATTCCTTTGTTCTGTTTCCCGCCATTTCCAATGTTCATTAGTTTCACCTGTGTTCATCGCCTGTGTCTTATCAGTTTAATCATGTCCCCTGTGTATTTATACCCTTCTGTTTGGTTTAGTCCTTGTCTGGGTTTCCCACTTGTCTGCGGAGCTCATGCTTCAAGCTTGGGTCAGAACCATCCTCGTGCAGCTGAGCCAACGCCTGCGCTTGGTAGCGCTGATACGTGGCCATCGCATGCAGGGCAGAAGCAGCCTGGCCCACAGCAGTGTAGGCTTTGGCCCCCAGGTACGCAGATAATCTACGCTTTGGATGGAAGACGAGGCTGACCACGCCAGGAAGAGGCACCACGGGGCAAAGATTGACCGAAATGGCACGCTCAACCTGGGGAATCGCCTCGTACCCCCTGGTTGCTCCACCGTCAAGGGTGGTGAGAGTGGAAGCGCACGCAGATCGGGCAGAGAAAGGTGCCCTCCAAGACTGCGTGAGCTCACTGTCGGAACGACATCTTTAAAAAACGGGTTGTTCGACCGTGTTGCTTCTTTATGAAACTTTCTTTTATACAAACCGCTCTTGCAGATCCGGACTAGAGAAACGCCCAGGGATGGGAGAATAGACCCAGCTCGACCGCTGCTGCTTGCGTTGTAGCTCGCTCTGGGACCGGGAGAAACAGCCTGCTGTAGTCGGCAGCCTTCTCTTTCTCTCTCTCACTCGATTTGAAGTCGGAGGAACAGCAAAACAGTGGACACGATATTACCCAGGGATATTACTTTTCATTTTCTGTTGGTCAAATTACTTAATGTTTCTACAGAAGAGTCAAGTTTTATTTAGTAAAATTAATTAAATTCTTTGGTCGCTCTTTAAAGCAAGATGCTAACGGTCTAATTCGATTAAATGAGTTATGCTAAGCTAAGCTAAAAGTAAATAGAGTTGTAAAATAGAAAAAAAAAAGAATCAGTTATGCTGATGATTGACTACACTTATCAGGTTTGGCAATAACTCACATTAACGCAATAGGGCAGGGCACACAGCAAGAGAAAGCTACAAACACAGCAGGTGTAACTTAAACAAGTTATATGAGGCTTGGCTCTAAGAAGATGAGTCTGAATGAGCTGGATACTGGAGGCAGGGCAGGAACAAAAAAAAAGATAATGAGAGACAAGAGAAAAACAGACAGAGGAGCAATATAAAGCAAAACTATGACTGGGAAAGGGGAAAATATAGTAGAAATCAAATGGGTGGGTGAGTGAGGAATTCAAGAATCTCTAGAAATAACGAACAATATTTTTAAAAATGCTATGGAAAAAAATGGCAAAGCTCAAAAGGAACTGGTGTGACCACTTTTCAAAGTACTAGACACAAGCTATACAAGTGGGTGCGGTAACAAGGACGCAGCGACTGACGCAGGGCCTATTTTAAAGACACATTGCAGTTGAATGGCCCTTTATTCATAATAAAAAATGTCAAGAAAATTTAAATGTGTGGGATGCAGCATAACCCATGAAGTATTCTCTTAAGCAGTTTGCCAGAAATAAGAGTTTGTGCCACCATTATATGATAACAACTATTTTAAAATAAATGCGCTGATGAATATAGCATTTTTAAAATTTCTGCCTCTCATTTGCCACCCCAAATGAAGAGTGACCATATATGAGCCTGGGAAGAAATACAAAAAAACTGCAAGAATGGGAGGACAAGGTTTACCATAAACAAATAAGAAATTATTATTATTTTTTTCACAATACAGCAAAGTAGCAAAAAACACATTTTTTAAATTAAAACCAAGCAATGACATGTCACTTTTCTGGCCTTTTTCAGGAAAGAATACCAATAAAGGTGGTTATTCATACAGAGCCAAACAAGAGGTTACTGTAACTGAACCTGATTTTTACAGCAGTTAGACAAACATGTGGTCCTAATGAGATGTAAAACAGCTGAAGAAGAAGTTTATTAGACCCCCAAAAAACCCACATGAAAGTAGAAGGCAGTAGTGCTAGAGCGCAATTCCAAAAATACAAGTGCAATTAAGAAAATACACAATAAGCAGGACGCAAATTAGCGTATCAGCAAATAAGCAGAGCTGATACTCATAAAGTGTGGGTAACTGCACTTAGCCTCACAGCAAGAAGGTTGCTGGTTCGAGTCCCAGCTAGACCAGTTTCCCAGTACTGGGTTGTGGCTGGAAGGGGATCCGCTGCGTAAAACATATGCCGGAATAGTTGGTGGTTCATTGATGACAAGAGGTTACGCACTATGTGATTTTACTCCACAAAGAATTTAAGTCTGTCTGGCTCGCAACCTACTGTATGTTTCAGAACCAAATGCATGTGGAAGGTAAGAAATAATAAGAAAAAAACACAAGACCACATGTGATATCAGAGTTCTTGCACGAGATTGGAAACGGTATCCCGTTGTGGTACAGGCTCAGACTAATGGGGCATTCACACATCAGATGCGGATTCGCTTCATGGGAGGGGCGTCTGTCTGCCTGGCGACTCCAGTTTCATTGCAAAATGGCTGACATGTATTTTATTGAGAGAGTAACTGCGCTTTATGTGCTTTAGGAAGGCTAAAAAATATTTTTTAAATATTGAGTCGTCCCAGTTTGATAATGTGTCTGGAGAAGGTTTTCAGGACACAGGCGCTACGTCATAATCATGCCACTACTAAAGCAAGCTCCTAAATGGTTAACGTGGTGTGAATGTCCACCAAAGTGAGTGAAATGCCCCCAAACGCTCAATTTGTGTATCATTCACTCGAGTCACGTCATTCATGTGAATAGCGCCACAGGCGTTAATGTAAGTCTTTAAATTGACCTAATATGTAAATCCGACAAATTATCTGCATCTGGTGAACACACCATAAGGCCCTATCTATATTCATTCATTCATTTTCATTTCAGCTTAGTCCCTTTATTAATCTGGGGTCGCCACAGCGGAATAAACCGCCAACTTATCCAGCATATGTTTTACGCAGCGGATGCCCTTCCAGCTGCAACCTATCTCTGGGAAACATTCATACACACCCATTCACACTCATACACTACGGACAATTTAGTCTACTCAATTCACCTGTACCGCATGTCTTTGGACTTGTGGGGGAAACCGGAGCACCCGGAGGAAACCCACGCCAACACAGGGAGAACATGCAAACTCCACACAGAAACGCCAACTGGCCCAGCCGAGGCTCGAACCAGCGACCTTCTTGCTGTGAGGCGAACGTGCTACCCACTGCGCCACTGTGAGGCCCCCTATCTAAATGAACATGGGTATTTTCAAACCACAGCTTTTTATGTGGTTTGGCTCATTAGAGTATGAGGTGACTGAAACCAAAACATTTGAAAACTACAGCAAGGGTGAAGATTTTCCAGATATTAATGTGGTCGTGTGGCAACTTAAATGGTAGTTTTTTGACTCATCACATCAACGTGCATGCTGTTTTCTCTGTTCTAATTGGCCAACACGGCTGGGTTCATACCATATGCTGTATGCAAACGTGTCACATATTCCATGTGATTTGTGCTGTGCAACAATAATTCACCTTTGTTCTCATGTTTGCACTGACTTTGTATGTACTGCACTCTCAGAAATAAAGGTACAGGAGCTGTCACTGGGGCAGTACCTTTTCAAAAGGTACATATTTGTACCTGAAGAGTCCATAATGGTACCTCAAAAGTACTTTTTAGGTACATTTGGACACTAATATGCACCTTTGAGGTACCACTGTGGACTCTTTGGTTACAAATATGTATCTTTTGAAAAGGTACTGCCCCAGTGACAGCTCCTGTACCTTTATTTCTGAGAGTGTTTAAATTGAAGAGAATTAGACCTGTACTTTTTTAGCCAATAAATAATATTGACCAGTTATTTGAGAAGCGCAAATGTTAGTAAATAACATTATGTAATTCATTTAATCTCTCGTCCCTTAAAATTAGCATCTAACAGGGAAACTCCTACAAATGCATGTTCAATAAGGTGAGGCACAAGAATAGCTGTGCATGCCATTTCAAGGCTACTTTGTGAGAAACCATTTTGTGAGCAAAGTTATCGCCATATTATGTACACAAAGAAAACGGACAGCATCTTAACAAACCCCATCAAAATAATATCTTGTTTAAATTAAATTTTTGATTTAATTTGAGAAAACCATAAAACAATCATAAGGTTCCTAAGATTGTAATTTTGTTACATTCATTTAAATTATTTCAATGAATTTCAATATTTTTGGACTAAAGTTCATTTTTACTTTTAAAATGAAGAAATATAAGTCTCAAAAAAATGTATCCTAAATTCATGAAAGAATAAAAAAGATTATAGGGCTGAAAAACACAGTGACAACACTGAACAGATGTGCATGCTAGGATACATTTTAAATGACCTTATCTTTTTTCATTTTCTAATTAAATTACACAGTCATTCAACTTCCATAAAGTTGTTCAAAAACATAAACCTAATGGTAAACCACTTACTTCAAAATGGCTTCACAAACAGTACGATAAGTGTCATGCGACAGTCCAAAATCTAATCACCAGATCTAATCACGTTACTACTAAAAACTTTTCATAAATAAACAAACACAAACCGAAAACATAAAGGCAGCCAAACTGCCATGTTCAGTCAGAGCGCACGTTCACAACAAATTTGAACAGCTTTTCGAATGTCTTTTTCTTTATCTTGTAACAACCAACGTTAGTAATTGTTGAAATGAAATGTCACATCAGCAAACAGTTAGCAGTAAAAGAAATTTCAACAAATTCAGCATGGCCATCAGGCTCTATTACTGCTTTAAATAAGATCATCAGCATGGAACAAAAACAGAAAACAAAGCACCAGAAATACAGGTTGCGCGGCATTTTTTCTGCTTTTGCCTCTCAGCTGACAGTTAAGCCTACATGCACAATGATGCGAAAACAAACAGCACAATGAAACTTGCTAGTTCATGATTGCTCCAAATGTCTATGTATAAAAAACAAAACAAAAAAAAAACTGTTAGAGATACTGTATAACAGGTTCCCAACGGATATGAGTGCATCACCCTTTACTTGCCATTAGGATAGTCATTAGGAGTGCTCCTGATTAACTACTGTTACTCACAGCAACAAACCTAACTCTGCATAATGAGCGTAATAACTCAGAGGATGTTCCCAAAGGTTGCTGTTGCGTTCAGCTTTGAGGCATAATCTAACCATCTTCGTATTTATCGATTGTCTACAAAGTCAGTAGTAGTACACTTGAGGAAGGATACGTTTCAGCGGTGAGCTTGAGAACTTCTCCATACTGATAAAACAAGTAATTTGCGTGCCGGCACCGCCTCTAGTTAACCGGTTGTGAAGTGTGACAGGCCAGTCAGGTATTTCAGGAAGGGATACTCTCTACTTGAAGCAATAGTAGCACAGCATAATGGCTATTAAAAACATCTTTTACAGGTAAGCTCTTTCATCTTTTCATTATTTTTATGACTTTTACATGTAGAGTCCTTTTTTATAAACACAGAGTACGTGGATTTTCTTTGTGATGAAAGTAAACAAAATCAAATTAAGTCATTTGGCTCAGAAAGGAGACAGGTGACTTTACATGGAACTGAATGGTGAGAAAGAACACAGTTAAACACCTAGATTGAACCATGATTCATATCATTGTATGGGATTGTATTAAACATTCATTGATCATTTAAGACAAAATATATTATAAATAACGTAATACATGTCACACTCAAATTATTCAAAATGTACTTTTGTACAACATGTAGAACTTGCTTCTCGGCTGTTCTACAATAAACAATTGTTTGCTTTGTTTTAACTACTGTACATCTAAACGATTACGGACAACAAATGAGTTTTGTGTTTTTTTAAGTGTTTTCCAATTTTGAATGTACTGTAGACCAGGTTAATTCATAAGTTAATTGTACAGTACTATATATTATTTTGTACACTTTAGATTTATGGTATATTAGATAAAATACAAATTTTCTTAATTTTAACAAACTTAACATTATTAAAATGCTTTATTTCCCTGCTGTAGTAAATTTGTACTTTACTTGTGAAATCGTGATCATGGGTTTATCACACTTAGTTGTCAAAAGCAGTAGGAGGACATGAGGCTTATTCTTGCCTTATTCTTAGAGAAATCTCCTTTAAGACCAAATGAATTTGAGAGAGCCCATATAGTTTTGAATGACGCATTCCATATGTTGACAAACATTAACAATCACTGCTGTATTGTCTGGAATTTTGGTCAAATCCAAGTTAATTTGATTGGGGGAAAAAAATTATTGTTTATATGCAGGGTACGAATTATACATTGACAATCCGATGGGTGTTAGTTTGTGTAAGTATTGTTAGTTTTTTGGTAATATTAGTTTGTGTATTACATGCTTCAGTGAATTAAATATATTAACTTTAATATAATAATAAAATATAATATTTAATATAAATAATTTAATTTATAAATAAAACGTATTGAATTATCTGTTTTGAGGGATATTTAGTGTATTCTGACCAACAGTAATCTCTGATTAGTTATTTCAGAGGTTGCTGTAGGTCAAAGTTCAAACTCTGTGTATAATTTTACTTTACCTTTTAGGCTATGTAACGATACAAACACCTATTTTACAAGAGAAGTGTCTTGTGAACACTTGCAATGTCTATTAGTCCTCTAGATCTGCCGGCTTCAGACTGTTGAATTTTTTTTTCTGAAACTGACTGGTGCAATTAAGCATTCACAATGGTATGAACTGTTACAGGAGTGGTCAAATGTATTGCATGCATTTTTTAAAAAACTATTAATATTATTATTTAAGGGCCTTACGATGGCGCAGTGGGTAGCACGATTGCCTCACAGCAAGAAGGTCGCTGGTTCAAGCCTCGGCTGGGTCAGTTGGCATTTCTGTGTGGAGTTTGTATGTTCTTCCTGTGTTTCCTCCAGGTGCTCCGGTTTTCCCCACAAGTCCAAAGACATGCGGTATAGGTGAATTGGGTAAGCTAAATTGTCCGTAGTGTATGTGTGTGAATGAGTGTGTATGGATGTTTCCCAGTGATGGGTTGCAGCTGGAAGGGCATCCGCTGCGTAAAATATATGCTGGATAAGTTGGTGTCACACCCCCTGCACGTTCTATCAGCCCGGTTCACCATTCACACTCTCCAGCCACTACACAACGCACTCAGTCACCTGATTACTAATCACACTCACCTGCTCCAGTCATCACCACCACACTATTTAGTCTCACCCTCTCCAGTCCTTCATTGTCCGGTATCATCTTCACATGATCACAACTCTCTACGTCTGCTCGTCTCGATCATCTGCCAAGGCTATCTGCGACTCACTGAACCCAGAGACTAACCCCTGTCATCGGCTTGCGCTGCTCAAGGGAAGTGATTCTATTGACTCTATTGACTTTACATTGAACTGCTTGCTAGCACCACGGTGCGAAGATCTACTTGTGTTTTAATAAACACTGTGTGAACTATAATCTTGTCTCTGCCTTCTGTGGTCCGTGACAGTTGGCAGTTCATTCCACTGTGGCGACCCCAGATTAATAAAGGGATTAAGCCGAAAAGAAAATGAATGAATGAGTGAAATATTATTTAAGATACAGATCAGAGAAAAGTATTTCTCACTATTAAAGAGCTGACCACTCCTCCCTCCCCCCCCATACAACTTGTTTTGATGACCTTCAGGGCGGATCAAGTGTTAATTAGGGGGGTCAATCCCCCCCAAACCCCCCTGTAATTCGCACCCTGTTTATATGTAAATATTAAAATATTATATTTGCTAAAAAAAAAAAAAAGCAAGGACGCTGGTGTGGAAAAAACAAAAGAATTCCAGTTGCAGCGGTAATTCACCTCTGCCATTTAAAATATAGATGTATCATAAATGATATCTTTTTGTTGCAAAAAAACCCTCGCGTGGATGCTTCATTTGTTGCGCTGCACTTTTCCTCCTTCAACACGTCTTTCGGAAATCCGACTTGAATCAAACCAGTCACAAAATAAACAATGAATTAGTCACTAAATCTGATTACACAAACGCGCCGAGGAAAGGTATGATTTGAAGCATTTACACAATGCTTCAATGCTTTACACACATTTACAATAACCCTAAGTAACCTAAGCTCAAGTAACACAGAGCATGCTAAAAGTAAACTAATTTTGCACCTGTTTCTTTTTTTTTTCTCTGCAGTTTGGCTCAAGAAGGAGGTTTGTACATTTGCCACATTAAAAGGGCATTCGTTCTACTGCTCACATTGGCATTCTTATTGTCTACAATTGCTTATATCTCTGATGTCTCTTTTGAGGACATTAAGTTACCTCAAAAATGGCTCTTTAAAGTCATAAATCAGACTCACAAGGTAATTAATAACACTTTGGATGACCGTAAAGACCGCTTAGCACCATTGCCCAGGCAACAAATTCAGCAATGGGGCACAACTATCTATCATGTGGCTCACCCAAGAAATTATTATTTCATGCTGGATGAACCTGATATATGTAAGCAGAGTCCGTTCCTGGTCTTGATGGTTCCTGTTGCTCCCCATCAGATAGATGCTCGAAACGCCATCCGGAGCACATGGGGGAATGAAACTACCATCCAGGGAAAAGCAGTGTTGACTCTGTTTTTGGTGGGTCTGACTGTAGGAGCAGACTCTGAAAAAGCTCAACAGCAGCTGGAGGAAGAGAGCCGACAACACAGAGACTTAATCCAGAGCAGCTTTGTGGACTCCTACTTCAACCTGACCATAAAGACCATGGTGATCATGGACTGGTTGGCCACTCGATGCCCTCAAGCTAATTACAGTATGAAGATTGATTCAGACATGTTCTTAAATGTAAATAACCTGGTGACCCTCCTATCGGCTCCCAATACACCCAGAGAAAATTACATTACAGGAATGGTGATGTGGAACCGGCCCGTTGTCAGGAGCAAAGACTCAAAATGGTATGTCTCAGAGGAGCTTTACCCCGAGTCAACATACCCTACATATCTTCTGGGAATGGGATATGTTTTCTCCAATGATCTGCCATCAAAAATAGTTGAGGCTTCCAAGTATGTAAAGCCGTTTAACATAGAAGACGCATATATTGGTGCTTGCGTAAAACATTTAGGCTATGCACCCACATCCCCTCCAGACCCTTCTCAGTTTAGAGCCTATTTGGGACAATATGTACGAGAGGATTTTTTCAGGGTCATTACAACAATCCTTGGATCCCCACAACAGCTAATAGACATCTGGAAGGATATAAACAGGCCCACATAACAAAGGGAAAAGCAGATTTCTTTATAAAAAAGTCATGAACTATTGTAGATTTACGTTTAAGACATTGTAACGTTCAAGTATGAGACATGTTTGACTTGCAGACGCCCACAAGTGTGTGGACCTCTTGTTTTGATGGAGTGAGATGATCATCTGAGAAGGCTTTTACAGAATTTACTTTTGAAGTTCTGTTTGCAGGGATACAGATTGTTAAAAGCAGCATTAATTGTTATGTTTTCATTAAAATGTCTACACAATTGCAGTCTAGCAATATGACAATAACATGTATTCACATAATGCAACTTTTGGTTCCAGTTTATGCAATGTTCTTTAACTACTATGTACTTGCATAACAACGATTGTTAGGTACAATTCAGAAAACACAAAATGTTCCCCTAATGTTTCCATATGGTTCCCATTTCCTATCAGAAATTAACCTTCCCAGAACATAGCAGTAGCAGTTAATTTTTTAAAGCAAACCTAATTGAGAATGTTCCAAGAACGTTCTCTAAACTTAGAGGGAACATTCTATTTAAGTTTAAAAATCATTACTTTCCAGGCTAACCAAAAGAGAATGTTCTGGAAAGCTAAATTTGTTGGCTGGGAATGTTGTTATGTTCATATGTTATTGCTAAACATTTCCACTGCTATGGAGGTGAAGTTTAATTACATATAATTACATACATTTTCTAGTATTAAAATATAATTACACAGGTATCTACATTAGAAGTGGATTGTATCAAATAATTAATTTAAATATTACATAGTTAACAACATTTAGAATAAATTGGGTCCTAGTTAAAATAAATGTATAGTTATGTTTTTTTAAATTATACATACACTAATAACAATTTCCTGTAGTATCTACAGTAACTTACTGTAAATCAATTACAGCAAAAATACTGTATTTACATTTACAGCACCGTTTTGTATATGTATTTATATACAAAGAATTGTATGTATATCTTTAAATATACAGTAATTTTCACAATGCAACTTTTACAATACAGTAACATACTGTATAAATGTCCTACAGTAAAAGGCTGTTCATATTACAGTACTGTGTAATTTACTAATTTACTGTGTAATTTACAAAAATCCATGACAGTGTATAATTTCCATATAATATTAATTTTAACTGAAAAATTAATGTGTTAAAATTAAACTTGCCATATGTTCGCTGGTTTGAGCTCTGGCTGGACCAGAGGGCCTTTCTGTGCAAAGTTTGTATGTTCTCCACGTGCCTGTATGGGTTTCCTCCGTGGGCTCCAGTATCCCCACAGTCTAAAGACATGCGATATAGGTGAATTGGATAAATTAAATTAGCTGTAGTGTGTGAATGAGTGAGTGTGTGGGTTTTTTTCCAGCACTGAGGGCTCACAAGCTAGTGTTCTCTCAGTGCTGCGCTGCGGCTGGAAGGGCATCTGCCACATAAAAACTCATGCCAGAGTAATTGGCGGTTCATTCCCTTGTGAGTCAAAAGAAAGTAAGTGAAATTAAACTCTGTGTTTGCAAGATCTATTGTGTTTTACTGTCTGTTGGGTTGTTGTATAGAAATGGTTTTGGGTGTCATGATGTATTTATTTATTTTTTGCATGTATAAATAATAAAAAAGTATGGAGAAATGTTTTTGTTTCTAGCTCAAAATGCAATGTTCTACGAAGACATTCATTCATTCATTTATTTTCTTTTCGGCTTAGTCCCTTATTAATCTGGGGTCGCCACAGCGGTATGAACCGCCGACTTATCCAGCATATGTTTTACGCAGCAGATGCCCTTCCAGATGCAACCCATCACTGGGAAACATCCACACACACTCATTCACACACTACAGACAATTTAGATTACCCAATTCACCTATACCACATGTCTTTGGACTTGTTGGGGAAACCAGAGCAACATGGGGAGAACATGCAAACTCCACACAGAAATGCCAACTGACCCAGCTGAGGCTCGAACCAGCAACCTTCTTGCTGTGAGGCGATCGTGCTACCCACTGCGCCATCGTGAGGCCCCTCACAAAACTGCCTTGCTGGTCTAAAGAAGAAATGCAAAAAGTATTTTTAAAGCACGAAAGCATTTCTTTTTTCTAATAAATTACGTTTTCTCAGTCAAATGTCTTGACTTTGTAAATATGAGTTAGTGTTTTACACTTTTATGTTAGTATAAATATTCTGTAACATTTATTTTAATTTCATTTCTAGTTCACCTTAAACAACCACCTCAGATTTACCTTTCTAACTAAGAAAAGCCCCATTGCAAGGTATGCACAACGGTTTAATAATATGTTGATCCTTTTCTGAATATATGGCTTCATCATGTGGTCGTATATTAGCAAAACGTCATAGGCTTCATTTATGAAATGCCATGATTAAACGTTACATAGTATAAGTTACAATGCAGGAATTTGTAGTGTCCACAGAACATTGATTGCCATTCATAGTGCCATGGTTATGTGTAGCAAAACATAGTTGAATTGTGCTAGCTTAAACGGGACCTATTATGCTCCTTTTTACGTGTAAAATAAGTCTCTGATGTTCCTA
This sequence comes from Danio choprae, assembly GCA_903798125.1. NCBI lineage: Eukaryota > Metazoa > Chordata > Actinopteri > Cypriniformes > Danionidae > Danio > Danio choprae. Next base: position 605,395 of record CAIGQW010053975.1, on the reverse strand, counting down.
GAATGTCAAAATACCATACAAATATTTTTTTTAACTCTGAAACTTTTAGACGGGCGACGCGGTGGCACAGTGAGTAGCACAATCACTCACAGCAAGAAGGTCGCTGGTTCGAGCCTCGGCTGAGTCAGTTGGCATTTCTGTGTGGTGTTTGCATGTTCTCCCTGTGTTCGCGTGGGTTTCTTCCGGGTGCTCCGGTTTCCCCCAAAAGACATGCGGTATAGGTGAATTGGGTAAGATAAATTGTCCGTATGTGTGTGGATGAATGTGTATGGATGTTTCTCTATGTTATGGCTGGAAGGGCATCCGCTGTGTAAAACATATGCTGGATAAGTTGGCGGTTCATTCCGCTGTGGCGACCCTAGATTAATAAAGGGACTAAGCCGAAAAGAACTTTGATTTGATACTTTGAACTTTGATACAAATTGTGATGTTTTGTCACATTAAACTATATATATATATATATATATATATATATGTGTGTGTGTGTGTG